>OZ057398.1:110392859-110657859 GCA_964056695.1 Melieria picta
AGTGCATTCTATTTGACTTGTTAATTGTAAAAATATCAGCAATTAATTAGTGCTGCTGCGTTGCGCCAATCACGTTTGGACCTTTGATTTGATTTTTCATTAAATTACGCGCACTTTACAGCTGCCAGCCACAGCTTAGCACTTGTCAGCACACTTTTCTATATATTCGTAGCTTTGCAAACTCTAATTAATTAGCAGTCAGTGCAGATGACTTTGTCGGTTGGACGAATGTGGGGAAAGGCGTGTAGACAAGGTCGTATGTCAGTGCGAAAGAGAAATTCCATTATTTTCGAGATGAAAGCATATTTTTTAAAACATATCATATCAAAACAAAAACCACATAAATACTAATAAATCACGAGGTCTCATATACCTCGAATGAAATGAAAAGTCTTTAGTCTGTTATTAACCCTTTCGCCATTTTGTTGCCATATGGCAACATGCTACTTTGTGGACGTCTGCATCCTCTGTTGTTTCCAGAATACATTTTTTGTTGGTCCTTAGAATAGTTTGAAGTTTTAGGAAAAATACGAAATTAATAAACTGAATATTTAAGTTTAAAGAAGAGAAGTATACACGTTATTTTAATGGTATATTTTGACATAGTAAAGAAAGAAGAAGCAGGAAAATGAGAAAAATTTTTAATTTGACGTTTTCTTTCAATTTTGATACTTTTTTTTTTAATTTTGGCTGAAGTAAATGAAGAAATATTCAAATTTTCGTTATGCGTAAAAAGTTTCATGTTTAAGTAATTATTACAGCCATAACGATGAGGTTGCTCTCATAGAAAAACACTCTAAAATACAGGGTCCAAGTATAAACATTAAAAAATGTCTTATGGAATGTTGCTAATATTACAACATAGAAGCCTAAAACGTAAAATTAAAAAATTTAACTTTCCCCAGTAAAAATCTGTAACGAAAGGGTTAAATGAAAAAATTTAATTATTGAAAGAAGTTAAAAACACAAAATATGTAACGAAATTAAAAAACACTCCTATGTACCAACGAATCTTATTGCATATTTGAAGAAATATGAATTTTGTAATAATTACTGTAAATTTTTCTCGTTCCTAGGTTGGGTTAAGTAAGACAGGTAGCTTGCTAGTTACTCAGGAAGTACACTCGGGGGGCTCAAAGACCCATTGTGATGCCCGATGAAAGTGTGGCAGGCCCTGCCATTCTGTGTTCGGTGCTGGCTGAAACCAACCTGAGCGTCGAACGAACATAGCAATGTCCTCCAGTGACGTGGAACAGACCAAAGACCAAGACCAAATCGCCTAAATTGTAAATCCTAAATTTATTACATATTTTTTGTCACTTACTAAAATCTTGTCTATGTATATTGTACTTACTTATATCATACAACTAGTTGTACTTATATCATATAACTAGTAGATATAAATATGGCAGTTTGCAACATTGAAGTGGAAGTTCTCACGCAGGCTCTAATAAAGACAGAATGCGCTCTGATCTTACATTTTCTAAAACTGTGTAGTTTTCTTTGTAATGTTGTGTACTTCGTGGTCGCAAAAACTATTACAACCTAACAAATCCAAATATTTAAATATGCTTGTATCTACAACAAGTTCTACCAAGAAGGAATAGCATTAGCTATGTCTTGTTGCTATAAATTCAATTTTAATATTCAAATAGAATTTTAATAACTTTAAGCATTCGGAACAAAAGTTCACTAAGTGTGCGTTATTCGCCCATCTTTTGCCATAGAAAAGCTCACAATTCCATAATTACAAAACTTCTGTGGTACTTTTATCAAAAAACTTTGAGTAATAAAAGTAGATTTTACAAGTTTCCCTTGAAGTAATAAACTTTAAACAACTTAAAAAGCTCACAAATTTTAGAAACCTATAGAAGCCCGAGCATGAAAGACCTAAGCAATTAACACTGACATGTCAAAAGAAGTCAGTGGCGGATTCAGGGGGGTTTGGGGGTTGAATCCAACCCGAAATATTAGGGTCTACTTTAAAACTACATACTAGTGTCCGACCGAAATATCTTTTTGGGCCGAAACCGAAACCGAATTTCGGATTTTTTTTTTAATACTCGGCCGAAGCCGAAACATTCTAGTTGAAATAAAAATCACCATATCAAGCATTTTTTCAACAAACGAATTTTACATTAAGTAAATAAAGAACAAACAAACAAACATAACATAAATAAATAAATACTTATTAATAAAAACAATTTTTTTCATTTTTTAAAAACATAAACATGAAAAAATCACCCTTTCGTACCTTACTCGCTATCAGGTGTACAACTTTGCTTCCGCCGTTTTTTTTCCAAAATTAAAAGCTTTATTGCGAAAAAGTGCTTACAGATGTATTATTCAAAGTATTGTCCGTCGCTAGCGACAACTTTCTCCCATCTTTCCGGCAATTTTCGGATCCCGGCTCGAAAAAAGGAGTCCTCTTTTGACGCTATCCATGAAGCAATCCATTTTTCCAATTCTTCGAAGGATTGAAAATGTTGATCTGCCAGGCCGTGTGCCATCGAACGGAATAGGTGGAAGTCAGAAGGGGCGACATCTGGGGAATACGGCGGGTGGGGCAAGACTTCCCATTTCAGCGTTTCCAGGTACTTTTTGACCACTTTTGCGACGTGAGGCCGAGCATTCAACTCGTACGGCACCCAGTTTCCTTCTTTCTGAATCATGCCCAGGGCCTTGAGACGTTTTAAAATGGCTTGCTGACTCACTCCCAACGATTCGGCAAGCTCTTCTTGGGTTTGGCACGAATCTTCATCAAGCAATGCTTCTAGTTGTTCATCTTTGAAGGTTTTTTCTCTTCCACCACCATGTTTGTCTTCGACATCGAAATCACCATTTTTAAAACGTTGAAACCACTCCCGACACGTTCTTTCACTCAGAGCAGCATCACCGTAAGTTTCTGAGAGCATTCGATGCGCTTCAGCTGCATTTTTTTGCGAATTGTAACAGAAAAGTAAAACTTCCCGCAAATGACGAGAATTGGGCACATAAACGGACATTTTCGAGCGTGAATAATACGAAAACAAGAACAACTGTCACTGAAACGGCGATGACAATTCGTTAGGCACTGTCCACACTCACTTTAAAGGCATTACCATCTATGTATTTCAACCAGCCTCAGCCGGTACAGCCACCTATCGGAAAACGGCGGAAGCAAAGTTGTACACCTGATAATATGCAAAATTAAATAATTTAATGCTAAAAAAAAAGTTTGTTTACATTGGTGGCATCTAAATTACTCCTCCTTTCGCTATATATCTGCTACATAATAAAATGTAAAAAAAATATTCTAGAAAGTTTTGGTTTCGGCCGTTCGGGCATTTTTTGGCCGAAACTGAAACCGAAACCACTTATTTGGGCCGAAACCGAAACCGAATATTCGATCGGACACTACTACATACAAATTAAAAGGCATTTTTGGCATTTTATGAATTTTAAAGAATTACTTTATGAAACCCCCCCAAAATATTTTTCTGAATCCGCCCCTGAAGGAAGTAAAAATTACACCATTGAGGTATTTTATTGTTTTATTGCATTACTTTTTGAAAGAAAATTTTCCATGATTTTTCTATTTTTTCAAGTCAAATTAAATGCAAAAATTGGAAATAGTTTAAAAAATTGTACCTCTATTTTGTAACACGGTATTGTAATAAAGTAAATTAAATTGACTGCAAGAAATCTAAGAAATATTCGAGGACACTTTCGACGTAATCAAATACATATCATCACCCGGAAGAAACGAAATTCTCGACATTTTCAAGAGTTTTGTGGGTTCCAAGTGTATTGAATAACGACGATCTTTTTGAAAGAACATACCTCATACGTGATACACTTTTCTAAACTAGTAATTTCTTTCATCAAAAACGCTCAGAACTAGTGGTGCACCTATTAAAACTGTATGTAACAAAGGCTGTGCAATGAAACTTTGTTTTTCTTTGTCTTTTTGTTGTTTTGTCTTATCTGTCTTTCTTTGTCGTATTGAAGCTTGTGGAGATGTCGTATATAGAAGTTAAGGACCTAGAGGGCTAATCTGTAATTCGATTCGAAACCAAATCACTCGAATTCGAACGAATGGCACTCTGCAAGTCGCTTTTCGGATTTCATTTTTTCCCTTTTCGGATTTGAAATTTTCCGCACTTAGCAGCTCGAATTCGTATGTCAAATTTAAACGAATTACGGATATTTTGTTCGATAGCGGTATAGCCATATCGTCCAAAGCCATATAGTCCAGATAGTTTGATCAAATACGTATAATCAAATACGGAAAGCTGCAAATGGCATCACAGCGGAGACAATTTATTGGCCTATGTGTAGTATAGGATCTATTCAGCCATTTAATCCTTAGAGAACAAACCACAAATTTCCTTCTTATTTCTATAACAGTTTTTTTTATGAAATTCCCAACCAATGAGTCATGGCTATCTCTAACAATTACAAATTTCGCTCGGTTCTGTCCTTATGATTTTCTAAAAATTATTTATTTAATTTTTTTTGTTAGAAAAAGTTCCCAACACAATTGTGTAGCAGATCGCATAATCGCTTCAGACAGTTTTCAAACCTTGATGTTTGGTTTTCTCTTTGATACTTAATTTATGACTATCTACTAACTACTACTACTACCAACTACTAACTAACTAAATCAAGACTACTGACATACCAATCTTTACAACCTCGCATGGGTTATCTATGTGATAAAACAATTTTCAAGTTCATTTAAAGCAGATTTAGCTTATGAATTGAAATATATGAACCTGAATAAAATAAAAATAAACACAACCCTTGAGCCGCCATTCCTTTTACACCCAATACTCTCTGCTATAAAGAATTTAAGCAGTGGGAGTACTTGGCGCGTCAACAACTTAAACGCTGGCGTACACACACACACACCCACACACACAGTCACAGCCATTCAAGGTTCCAAATTTATCGCGTAGCCAAGTGGTGGCTATTCACAAAGGATTATTAATTAATTTTTCTACGTTCGCACATTATTCACACACGCTGTGACCTTCAGCGGGCGGCCAACCTTAGCAAATACAAAACACAATCACAACAACTTCAGAAGAAGCCACAGCGGCGCGTTCCATGAGTGTGCGTAGAAAAGCTAAGAATAGAAGAATAGCGGCGGCAAAACGAACGAGACAATCGCAGAAGGAGTCACGACCAAGTAAATAAGTGAACGGAGCGCAAATTTCTGCCCGTCTTGGGATTTAATTATAAATACAACAAGAATGTACGAGGCGAAGAAGTTAATGCCGAAGCAGCCAGACAGGCGGTGCGTCAGCGCGTGTGCCCACTGAGAGTTGTATTGTTGCGGTGTATATTTTTTTTAATGCACAAAAGCTTTAATATACACGTACGAGATGAAAAGAAAAGTGCAAAATTGTGTTGGGGATATTAAAATGCGTAAATATCCAGTCGTGGTGTGTATGGGTGTGTGTGTGTGTGTAGGTGTACATCGTCGTCAACTTATTGGCGCTTAGCCGACTGGCTCGACTAGTGCGACGGCTGTCATCGCAGCGATAATCCGTAGCAGCATTTCGAGCGTTTGCCAAAGCGCCCGAAGCGGCCTTTACTCGATTTCATTGTCAGCTTGTCGCTGCCTTTCGCGCTTCGCATTTGGTGTAGTTTGTCAGTTTGCTAAGCCAAAGTGGTCAGCGCGGCACTGGGCTTGTTATCGCATTTGTTTGTCCATCACTTACGCGCATCATCAACAACAGCCAGCAGCGGCAACAACAGCAACGGCGGCCCCCACTAAGCGATAGAAGGCGTTCCTTGTTGACTTTGTTGTTGTAGTTGTTGATGATTTGCTTTAGTCACACACTTATCAATGCTTATTTCGATTTAATGAACGTTTGTCAAAGCGTCGACGTTAACGCTTCCTGTGTGCCTACCGGACATGAGGCATTTTTATACATACATACATATACACATATACATACATATACACATATACAGGTTTTTATATAGCACGTTAACATATTTGTATATATATGTATATGTGTGCGTATGTATGAATGTGAGTTGTTTCATCAATAACAACGCTGCGTGTGCGTGCTGCCCTTTCGATTCAACAACAACAACAACACCACTCGTACACATGGTTGCCACATATCTAAAAGTTTTTGTACCACAATTTTGCTAAAAAAAAGCCCAAAATGGGAACGAAATGACCATTTTATGTTTTCGAAAAATTGTTTTTTAACACAAAAGCAAAATAGAATTTTTACATCGAAATTTTTACCGACCAAAATGTTCCTAAAAAAGGCCTAAAATGAAAACGAAAGGATCATTTAGTGTTTTCTACAAATTGTTATTTAACACAAAAGCGAAACATAGTTTTTTCATTGAAATTTTTACCGATCGCCCAAATTTTCCTAAAAAAAAGCCCAAAATGGGAACGAAAGGACCATTTTATGTTTTTGAAAAATTGTTTTTTAACACAAAAGCAAAGTATAATTTGTATAATGAAATTTTTAACGATGCCAAAATTTTCCTAAAAAAGGCCTAAAATGAGAACGAAAGGATCATTTAATGATTTCGAAAAATTGTTTTTTAACACAAAAACAAAACATTTTTGTAACGAAAATTTTATCGATTGACAAAATTTTTCTAAAAAAAACCCAAAATGGGAACGAAAGGATCATTTTATGTTTTTGAAAAATTGTTTTTAACACAAAAGCAAAGTATAATTTGTATAATGAAATTTTTAACGATGCCAAAATTTTCCTAAAAAAGGCCTAAAATGAGAACGAAAGGACCATTTAATGATTTCGACAAATTGTTTTTTAACACAAAAACAAAACATTTTTATAATACAATTTTTATCGATTGCCAACATTTTCTAAAAAAAGCCCAAAATGGGAACGAAAGGACCATTTTATGTTTTCGACAAATTGTTTTTTAACTCAAAAACAAAACATAAATTTTTCATCGAAATTTTTACCCATTGCCAAAATTTTCCTAAAAAAAGCATAAAATAGGAACGAAATGACCATTTTATGTTTTCGAAAAATTGTTTTTTAACCCAAAAGCGAAACAAAATTTTTATAATGAAATTTTTAACGATTGCCAAAACTTTCCTAAAAAAAGCCCAAAATGGGAACGAAAGGACCATTTTATGTTTTCCACAAATTGTTTTTTAACACAAAAACAAAACATTTTCATAATGAAATGTTTACCGATGACCCTCAAAATTTTAATATTTTTTTCTTACACACTTTTGTATAAAAAAGGCCCAAATTATATAAAAATGGCCCAAACGCCTAAGTGAAATAAAAATACCCACTTTTGGTACAAATGAATCAAAAGTGGCTACTGTGCTCACACATACGCACAAGAATGTCTGACTGTGTTTTCATACATATAAACACCCACATATGTACATATGTATGTACGATGTATGCAGATAGAAAAACGTATACTTGCGTATAGTTTGGCTTGATCCTACTTATTTGCAAAACAGTGTTGCTAATTAAATTTTGTTTTATTTTTTTGCTTCCTGTTCGCGCAGTTTTGCTTCCTGATCCATGGCATTTATTTCACTTTGATTGATTGATTAATTGGCACTTTTGTTCATTAATTAACTGCATGTACTTATTTATACATATGGCCATTTGATATGAGTGCACGGGTGATTGGCTTCAGTGGTTGAGTGCTGTTGCATGTTCAGCTTTCTGCCTTTTGTTTGTTGTTGCTTTGTGCGTTCGTTTATTATTTGCAAGAATTTGGCATTGAGTTAGTGAAAACATACTCAACACTCTAAAGCACATTGAAAATACAGAGTACTTTACTCAAACAGGTGAATACTAAAGAACTTTTTGTATAGAAGTTAGATCATAAATTTTAAGTTTAATTTACTTGTTGAAATAACTGCACTTGCTTATGCAATTATTATGCAGATGGTCTTAATTTTACTTTTAATTTTTAGAATTAAATTTGTAATTGAATTGTATCTATTAACTAGTTGTGAGAATATCTGTTCTGTAGACTGAAATAAATACATAAATATATAAAGAAATTAAAAAATGTATTAATAATTATAATAAATGTAATAAATAAATAGATAAATAAATGAATAATTAAAAAATTTTATAAATAATTATAATAAATATAATAAATAAATAGATAAATAAATAAATAAATAAATTAATTAATTAATTAATTATTTAATTAATTAAAACAATTATTTAATTAATTAATTAATTAATTAATAATTAATTGATTAATTAATAAACTAATTAATAAATAAATAAATTAATTAACAAATAAATAAATAAATAAATAAAAAAGAAAAAATAAATTAATAAATAGATGAATAAATAAATAAATAAATTAATTAATTAATAAAAATAAAAAAATTAATAAATAAATAAATAAATGAATAAATAACAAAAAATAAATAAAACTTCCTGGTCTATAAATATTCAATGTGTTATAAATAATTATAATAAATATAATAAATAAATAGATAAATAAATAAAAAAATTAGTAAGTAAATAAATAAAGTAATAAAGAAATAAATAAATGATTAAATAAATAAATATATAAATAAATAAATAAAAAATAAATAAATAAATAAATAAGTAAGTAAGTAAATAAATAAATAAAGAAAGAAATAATGAAATAAATAAATGAATAAATAAATAAACAAACTAATTAATAAATAAATGAACTAATAAATAAATAAATTAACTAATTAACTAATTGAAAACAAATAAATAAAAAAATTAAAAATAACTAAATAAAAAGATTAATAAATAAATAAATTAATTAATTAATTAATTAATTAATTAATAAAAAAATAAAAAATGAAAAAATTAATAAATAAATGAATAAATAACAAAAAATAAATAAAACTTCTTGGTTTATAAATGTTCAAGTTTTTAAAGTCCGAGTTACTCTTGTTGCCTTTTTGGTTAGAGCCTTATTTGGTATAACTAGCTTTTGGCATGTTTACTCTCAGCCCAGTGATTCGTTCCGATAACGTTTTATCTTTCCACAGCTATTCAAAACTTGTTAAACTAGTTTGCTTATAGTATCTGGCGAAAAGCGTAGACAAGGAAGCTCTAACAGGACGAGAAAGAGCCAGGACGAGTTGAGCTCTTAAATTTACAGAGATTTCGCTATTTTGTTGCCGTACACTACATACAACTTTGTGGGTGCCTGACCACTCTATGATTCCAGGCATTGAACATTTTATTGGACCTTGGTATAGTTTAAACTTTAAAGCCTTCAGATTATTTAGAAATAAAAACTAAATGTTTAGGTGTAAACCAGAGAACTATAGTAGTTACGTTTTATGAGTACGTTCACTTCCAATTTTTTTCCTTATTTATTCTGCTTCGAAACATAACTATAACTAATCATTTGGACTAGATTTGGAGTTATGGTTTTTGTGCCGCCCTATGTGACCTCCTTCAGGTATTTTTCGGTAATTCGTGCCTTTTGCTTTCATAGGGGTTGCCAGTCCAGTGCCATCCAGAACCGACGAAAGTAGCTCGGGATATTTCAACTTTTTCAATGCGTCAATGCGTTGACAGTAGCTTCTCTCTCATTTCTCAGTCCATCAAAGCTTTTGTTTAAAAAAATGTAAGGAAAAGGCAGAAAGGGAAAGGCAGACCATTTTGCGGCATTTCTTGTGTTTTAGAAGTTTGACGCGAAGGATTGAAGCGACGCGTTTTATGTGTTTTAGTCTTAAGGAATTCCCACTCGTCAGATTTCTTTACATTATAAAAAAAACAGAAGAGGAATTTTTAATATTTAGTTTAAACTTTAATTCAGCCAAATGAAGATTTATTGATGATTTTTTTTAATCAAGAAAAAGATTTATTTAAAGATTTATTTGATTTTCACTAATTTATGCATACAAATTTTTATAAATAAGTATTTCTTTCCCATGGGAACAAAAGTTAAAAAAAATATAAATATATATTATGAATTGTTGTTATTATGTCCACACAGAAGATTAAATCGATGCTTTTTTTGGGGGAATTTGAACATTTCCCAATTAAAAGTTGTAGAAAGAAAGTTAACTAGGACAGTTGAAAAAACAATGATAATACTGATTTTGTAATTGAAAATCTACAGAATAATTGCCAATATTTTCTTTGGTAGAAAAACGTTTGGCAATTAGGGTTCGTGATGAAGTGGGAACGACTGACTAAGCGGTTGGTGAGTTGCCAAAAGCGATCATATTCTCACGAATCAGTACTACAACTCTTAAACGGATCACCACCATCTGTCATTGCTAAGGATCCAGCCAGCCAGTTATACATACCTACCTACCTTCAAAAGTTCACACTAACTCAGTGCTAAGTAACCACTGAACTTAATTGAGAAATGAATGACGTCTTGTTAGAAGTATTACAGCTTTCCGATTAATGCTTAATGCTGCTGTGGGCTAGGAGGTAGACGAGTGTAATCTTAACATAAAAGGTAGTGCCGTACACAGGAGGAAGGGATTTCGGGGTTCAAACCGCCCAAATACAAAAATTCCTGGTGCAAAATATAGTTTAAAATCGCATTGGGCTCAAAAGTTATACGCAAACCCCTTCCCCCAAAATTAAATCCTGTGTGCAACACTGATGGCAGGCATAGATTAGTGTTGCCAGATACCTGAAAAGACTTTCTCCTAAATCTTAAAAAAATACTGAAAATTCCTCCCAAAAGTTAAAAAAATCTCCTAAAATTTTGTTATAATTTGCGTCATTTTAAAGGAGTTAAACTTCTCATAAAAAAATAAAAATATATACCAATAATTTTTTTTAATGCAGCCGTTTTTTTATTCATCTTCAGCTTAACAAAAACATATAACAAATTAATTAAATAAAAAGTGCAATTTTTGACGGGATTTCATTGTGACAGCAATAAGTGGGAACGAGATAGAACGAGCTTACATTTTGTATGCTTACAAATTTTCAACACAACAGGGTGCTTTGACGATTCAAATAGTTGCCAGTGTTCCCAATGCATCATACTTCGTTATCCAAAAATCTCCCAAAAATCCACTAAGGATCCTAAAAATCCCCTAACATAAAATATAAATCTCCTAAACTTTCTCCTCAACAATTCCTCCTCCTAAAAATTCTCCTAACAGGCCAGAAATCTTCTAAATCTACGAGGAAATCTCCTGATCTGTCAACACTGGCATAGATTAATTTTAACCGCTTCCTCTAGTCCCAAGTATAACTGGTACGTCGTAGAATGCATAACAGATTTCGACGATCTTACTGAGGTTTTTCGATTTTTCTATATAAAAAAAATTCACATTTACATAAACATAGGGTACCACTGTGATTAAAGGTTCAGCTTTTCTGTGACTTCTTCCTTCTTGGGTTAGTTCTCTGATGATTCCAAAGACCGTTATGGAAATTTTCATAGGTAAATATTTTAAGCTGAGCAGTTTGCTATTTTCTGCTATTTTCTGCCTCATAATAAAATGCTTTTTTTTATATGGTCTCGGTTGAGTAAAAATTCGAAATTCAATCGTATGTCTCACTGTGCAAGGCACTAACCACTGATTGATTTTGTGATAAATAAATACTTAATTTTGATTGAAGCTACTTACAAGACCGCACCAGTTCTCAAAAGTAATTGGTTGGTTTTGATTCGAGTACTGTCGCTTCGTTCTTCTCGTCATCGCATCATCGATTTCGGCTCACGCACTTCAAGTGCTACTTGTTTATTGAATTTTTTATGCTGCACCTTTAAGCGTTGCGCTGTACTCAATAATTTATAAGCCTTTACGCATTTTCAAGTTGCACAGACAAAGCTCATAATTTTCAAAGCCAAAATTTGGGCCACACACAGCCGTGTCGCTTCCTGCTCCGCCCACAACTTGAATGTGCAATAAACTTAAATCACATTTTAGTACCCGATGACGGCTGCACTGCAGGCAGTGACTGAAAAGGTGCGGACGCGAACGTTGCACGCGGCAGAGCACTTGGCAAAGGCATAAATGTATTCACTGGAATTGTGTGCATTCCATTTTTGTGTTTTTTATGGGAGCAGCGTTTTCTACAACATTCACAAGCAGCCGACGCATAAACATCGTTGCGCCATCAAAGCCCATTCAATCTGTCAGCAGCCGCTGGCTGTGTGCGAGTGTGTGAGTGATGGAACCGCTACGCACGTACGGATGCGTGTGTGTGTGTGTGTGCTTGTGTGTTTATATGGGATTTTTATAAATTTTTAAATTGTATGTTTATGGTCGCAAATGTTGCCGTATGTAGTTACTTGGCGCCTCAGCTGTTGGCTGCCCCTCTGTGCCGCTTCGCATGCCGCTTTCGCTGCTGCTGCACGACTTGACGCTTGTCACAGACAACAACGAATTTTATGACAAATTTATATAATATTTTGCACTGTGCTAGGCGGCCTCCGGGTGTGAAGCGCGGCTCTCTGCTGGGAAATGTGTGCCAAATGCGATTTGCCTTATGTGCGCTGTGCTCTGTATTCCATATATGCAATGATCATGTGACAATGTGTGTGTGCGTGGACGAGTGATAAGTGTAAGTGGCGCTGTCACAATGGCCGCAACTTTCTACCCCGGCGGCAACTCCATTGCCGAGGGGGTCAGCAAGTGATGCCGGTTATGTCACAACGTGCGATGCCCTTAAAACTCCATCATGTTTGTTGCTGCCGGGTTTTGTAGTTTTTGTTATTTTTATGCGTTTGTCACTGAAGTATAAAAAATGGCATAATGGCGCCGTGACTCGTTTATGACGCCACCGCGTTGCATGGCGCTGTGCGTGCAACAGATGGCAGCCGTACTTGCTTCACACACACATGTCACGAGTGCAATTTATGCGAGCGCGCTGCCAGTGTGGCCGATGCTGTTGGCGATGTCGCACAGTGTTTCGACTCCATACAAAATTGGGACAAAAATAGAAGGAGTGCTCTAAATTCGCTGAAAATTTGCAATCTGAATTATTTGGGGCTACTGACTTCAAAAATGATGTTTGTTTTCCAAAAAATATATAGTTTTAAAAAAATCGAATCTATATAACCAAGTATGCCATCACCACCGAGTCCAAACCGCTGGAACTATAATGATGAAATTTGGTCAATAGTTGTATTTTAAAAAGTCAACCTTTAAAAAGGACCGATTTTAAAAAATACGACCTTGACAGGCCGGAAACGGGGTGGTGAAGCTTATATAGACGGATATTGTTTTTTGGTCGGATTGTTTTAAAATTTTGTATATATATACTTAAAGAAAAATAACGAAATACGTATTTCAGCGTTTTTCTATATTCGACCTTTAAAGGGTGGAAAGAGGGCGATGAAGTTGCTTGAAAGAAAGCTTTGTTGTTTTTATTTTCGTATAATTTAACATAGAGATGACTCAGCTATGAATGAATGAATGCTATAGTAAAATTTCCAGTATGAAAAAAATAATAATTGCCATTTTTTAAAAAGTTCAGTTTATTCAGTTTCACTATAATCAATAATGATGTTTTTAATCCCACACAAACAGTTCAATTGAAATACAACTATTTTACAAATAAGTCGTTTTTTTCCATAGTTTTCTTCTTAATTGTAAACAAGTGTAAATAATGCAACGTAATTTTAACAAAATTGCCTTCCTTAACTTTCCTTCTTATTCTCAGAAAATATTAGCATTAAATCACATTTTAACAAAAAATTTCATAATAATGAAAACAAAAGTAGGATAATATGGCTCTTAACGGGTTAAACGGGTAAGCAAAACCCATTTCTTTATAACACGTTAATAATTTGTGACATTGGCGTTGTTAATATAGAAGTTTTCATATTTTATGCCGTTGGCAACTCTGCCTTTAGTGGGCGGACCATGCCCATTTTAAATAGCGAGAGTGCTACTATACTTTTTCTTTCCAGTTACATCACTTTCTGGGCGTTACAAGCTCCGTACCAAAGTGAATGTACCGGTGGGCACCTCAACGTAGGGTACAAAAATCCAATTTTTTTTTAGTTCGAGTAGTTTACAAAATTCTATTATTTTCCAAGATCGCAGGAAATCGCAGAATTTTTTTTATTGATCCAAAAGAAGAAAGTGCATTTTATAGGATTGCGTAAAAAAGTAGGTAATAATGCGCAATTCGACATTTGCGATCTACAAAAATATATAGTTTTTATAGTTCTAAATAAAAAAAAATGTTTTGTTTAAATAACGTACAACCCCGTTTTTATTTAACTTTTTTTCAAAATAGCTCATAAAATGATTTTTTGTACTCTTATAAGTGCATAGCAGTAACATTTTCTCCGATTAAAGCGAAAATAGTGTTTTGGTAACGTTTTCAATTGTTGACGCTCAAAACTGCATTTTATCATAAAACAATTTTTCTAGATTTTGATCAACTTGTAAATGCTATAACTCTCTCAAAATTTACCTGATTAAGAAATAATTTTAAATCTTTCTTAATGAAAGTATTATCTTTCAAATGACACCAATTTCTTTGAAATCGGTGACATAAAATTTTTCTATTTTTGTCCCACTTCGGATCACTGTGTGTGTCGTGTGCATGCACTGCGGGCATCTGGACAGCAATTTGCGCGTGTCCTATGAATTTTTGAGCATTTTCCATTGCGCTGAAGCACTCGGCCCGCGCACACTCGGCGTCGATCACAGACCAGTTGTGCTTGTGTGAAGGGCGCTAACTGCTGACAAATAGTAAATTGGATAGTGGCGAAATATCAAAAAACTATTTATACACTTTATTCATATTTTTTCAGGCTCTGCAAGTCTCATTTGTTTGCTGTTAACTTTAAAATTTATAATAAATTTCTACATAATGTAGTGAGAAAAAATTACACTTTGGCCAACTTTTCTGATGTCTGAACAGCAGAAAATCATTCCAAGCACACACACACAGCCCGTCAGCGAATGCGTCGAGGTTCATAAATGTTCATAAACTTCATATGCGCCAAGTTGCGCGCTGGCAGTCAGACAGCCGGGCTGCCAGATGGGCAACAGTGCCAAGAAACATGAGGTCCTCTTGATTAAAAGATAAATTAACACACGCTCGGCATGCGAACAGCAAAAGTTGTTGTGCGTGAAAAGTTGAGCATGTTTTTTGCCTGGTTTTTGCTCGCAGCTGCACAAATTCCAGGTAAACAGTACGCACTTTCCGCCACTAACCCCTCAGCCCCCTAACGCTGGCAATAAATTAAGAACGTACGCCAACTAAAGTTTACTCATTAGGAGTCACATATAAACGTTTGTGTGTGTGTGTGCTGTGTACGCGCGCGCGTTGTTGCCTTTCCAAGATTGAGGCTCATTTGATAGACTGCACGTTGCGTCGGTCATGCTCGAGGCTCGAGTGCTGCGCTGTGTGCCTACCATCCGCTCAAGTTTATTACTGATTAATTAACTCTTTTTTTTCTGCTTCTGTGGGTAGCTGGTGTGATCTCGACATTAATTGAAAAAGTTTCCAATGAAAAAGTGCGCATATGTGAACGCATCTATTTGCACTTCCCGTCGGCGCTTTGGGTTATGTTGTTTGCTAAATGAATGAATTTATCGACCAGCTGTAAGGTGCATATTTATTTGTGCTGCCTATAAGATTTTGAAAAAGGGTAAATGTGTTTTGCAGCCGCCAGTTGGCAGGAAATTCTACCCATGTCAACTTACACTATGCAACTATACACACACAAACACATGCAAATGCTTGGACTGTGTTAATTGAAAAGTTGAATTTAATATAATTTCTAGTGTCCGACCGAAACATCTTTTTTGGGCCAAAACCGAAACCGAAACCGAATTCCGGTTTTTTTTTAATATTCAGCCGAAACCGAAACTTTCTAGTTGAAAAAAAAATCACCATATCAAGAATTTTTTTCAACAAACGAATTTTACATTAAGTAAATAAAGAAAAAACAAACAAACATAATGTAAATAAATAAATAAATACTTATTAATAAAAACAATTTATTCATTTTTTAAAAACATAAACATGAAAAAATCACCCTTTCGTACCTTACTCGCTAATATTCAAAATTAAATAATTTAACTTTATATGCTAAAAAAGTTTATTTACATTGCTGGCATCTAAATGACTTCTCCTTTCACTATATATCTGCTACACAATAAAATGTAAAAAATATTGTAGAAAGTTTCGGTTTCGGCCGTTCGGGCATTTTTTGGCCGAAACTGAAACCGAAACCACTTATTTGGACCGAAACCGAATATTCGGTCGGACAGTAATAATTTCCCTACTATGCGATTTACAAAACTGAGCACTTTGTCTTTGTTATGTTATGTTAACATTAAGCCTAAAAATAAAAAATTTGGAATAGTCTATAGTTGAAAAATATTTTGTTTAAAAATTTATAGCTAACTTAACTTATAAATAGCTCTACTGACCAAACCACGAACCCAAGTGACAAGGGGCCAGTTCTGTTTGATGCTTAATTTTCTGACTTTCCAGAACAACATTGGTGGCAAATTTAGTTGGTATTTTATTGTTTTATTATTTTATTGATTTAAAAATTCAGTTATAATTACAGGTTGCGTGAAATCTTTCTTGTTTACTTATTAAAACACAAAATTGGGTTCAGTTTTATGTTAATTAATAAATAAATCTGCTGATTCAATTAGAGTTATCCATTGTCTTTCTAGTAAATATATATAATTTTTAAAGAGCGATTCTAGACTCAGGCAGTGACTGCGATAGGGGATTCCCATTTTGGCTACTTAACCCTTCCGCTACAGGTTAACATTTAAATTAATCGATTTAATCTTTTGTGTGGTTATATCATTAACGTCCGATACTATTTTTTCGATTTTTTTTTAGCAAACCCTGTTTTTTAGAGTGTTGTCATATGACAGCAACCATGTCGTTGTGGCTGTAATAACACCGTGCGACAAAAATCTAAAAATTTCTAAGCACACGAAAAAATCGATATACTCGCGAAACTATGTAGTAAAACTGCGTTTTTAGTTTTTCTCTCTGACGTCAGGATTTTTTTTTAAAGGACTTTGAAGTTTCAAGGACATGTTTAGTTCAAAAATTTTTTTTTTAAAATTGAGCGCATTATAGAATAACAATATGGGTATCAAATGAGAAAATTATTAAATTTTTGTATATCTTAAACTATTAAAGTTAGAAGGACGAAATTCAAGGATGTAGTAGCGTACATATTAGTCCTCGAGATATATTAAAAAAAAAAATTATTGGAAATTTGCAAGGATATTCAAGGATAAAGTTTTAAAAGGACATTTTCAATACCTCTTCGTTCTTTGCACCAAAACATTAATTTTTTTAAGATTCTAAGGATTCTTCTCTTTCATTTGATACCCAAATTGTTATTCTATAATGCGCTCAATTTTTAAAATAATTTTTTGAACTAAACATGTTCTTGAAATTTCAAAGTCCTTTAAAAAAAATGCCGACGTCAGAGGGGAAAAACTAAAAACGCAGTTTTACTACATTAGGCCCCTAGTTTCGCGAGTATATCGATTTTTTCGTTTGTAAAATTTGTTGTCGCACGGTGTCATTATTTAAACATAAAATTTTTTACCCATAATTAAAAATTGAATATTTTTTATTTTACTTCAGATTTAATTATTTACAAATAGCATCTGAACTGGAAAAAAGTTAAATTAAAAATTTCTCACATTTTTGCTGCTTCTTCTTTCTTTATTATTTTAAGATATAACATTCAAAAAACATGTATACTTATATTTTTTAAAATTAAATCTTCAGTTTACTATTTTTGTATTATGCCTAAAATTTGAAACTATTTTAAGGACCAATAGAGAAATTTATTCCTGAAACCATAGAGGGTTCAGACGTGCACAAAGTAGCATGTTGCCATATGGCAACAAAATAGCGAAATGGTTAATCTCTAGTGTCCGACCGAATATTCGGTTTCGGTTTCGGTTTCGGCCCAAATAAGTGGTTTCGGTTTCGGTTTCAGTTTCGGCCAAAAAATGGCCGAATAGCCGAAACCGAAACTTCCTAGAATATTTTTTACATTTTATTGTGTAGCAGATATATAGTGAAAGGAGAAATAATTTAGATGCCACCAATGTAAATAAACTTCTTTTTTTAGCATATAATATTAAATTATTTAATTTTGAATATTAGCGAGAAAGGTACGAAAAAATGAATAAATTGTTTTTTTTTAATAAGTATTTATTTATTTATGCTATGTTTGTTTGTTTGTTCTTTATTTACTTAATGTAAAATTCGTTTGTTGAAAAAAGTGCTTGATATGGTGATTTTTATTTCAACTAGAAAGTTTCGGTTTCGGTTTCGGCCGAATATTAAAAAAAAACCGAATATTCGGTTTCGGTTTCGGTTTCGGCCCAAAAAAGTGGTTTCGGTCGGACACTATTAATCTCCAATGGGCCCCTAATAACCACAGTAAGCCTCGTCACATCCTGGCATCCTTTGTTTAAGATGTCCACAAAACTTATCTTTCTGTTTTTGAGCCAAAGTGATCTGCTGATTTTGAAGGATTCCGTTCTTAAACATCTATTGTTCGTCTTAGCAAGATAGTTCAGAGGCCAGTGATATCTATTTCACCTGTGGACAATTGCATTCTACGAGAGAATTGCTAGAAATTTAACGCATAAAAGTCACTTAAACGAAATCAGCGGCATTCAACATTCGGTACTTTTCACTTATTGTTCTATTCAATTGATCGAAATAGATACTGTTAGATAGATAGTGAGTTGTTTTATGTTCCTTAAAATGATCCAATAACAATATGTCGTTGTGGTCCATATGATGTTTTATAGTTGAATGCTATAAATTCAAACCCTCTTTGTACGTTTTCGACCTGAACATCCAAGTTTGTTCAAAATAAATGAAGATAATTTATATAAGCGTGTTTTATGACTAATTTTAAATTATTTCTGTCACTATTTATAAGAAAAAATACACACTATGTGGTGCGCAAATATCCAAAGAAAATGTTGTTTTTACTCGGTAAATCTGGCAGGTTAATGGATACGAATCAATTAGTTTCTTTGAAGAGTTTTCATCTTCTGTGTTTAACAAATATATATTTTAGTCCAATATTTATTAATAATATCCCATGTCGCACAACAACAAGTCATGGCTGAGTTCCTAAATGTAGTACTGCAAAGCATGAGTGTCTTTTATTCAAGAAATATAGAAAAAAGAAATATAGAAAAGGCGCAACCAGATTGAAAAGCATTAGGCCACTTTTATTGCGCAGATTTAAAAACATGTTTCTCTATGGTTCTTGCATTTAGGAACTCAATCCATCTTTATGCTTGAATGAGTATTTCCGGAGAAGTCCTCCAATCTAAAGCATTTTATGGCCAAGTATTCGTATGTGGGACTCAAGCATCCTTCTGTGCATCTTGTTTAAACATTCATAAGTTGTACTTCGACTCAACCGAAATTTTTAGTTCTTAAAGTTTAACTGAATCAATCCTGTAAGCAACCAAACTGTCTTAACTGAAATTCCATATTTGAACCTTAAATCATTTGCTATCTTATAAAAGTCCACATAAATATCTATACTCATGTATGGTACAGATGTGTCTAAGTATTTCTATGTAAGTGGCAAATCCACTTTGTCATCTAGAAAACCGCACTAAAACTACGCACATTCATTTCATCTGTATTATTCTTTAGTGCCAACAAATAGAGATACTCGTATTCGATATATCTGTATGTATTTTTATTGCTGTTGGAAAAACACAATTTTCAGTCTGTCTCTGTGATAAGCAGGCAAAAAGAACGCAAATTGATTTCAGTTGTGTTGTGCGTCGCTCATTGTGCGCCATATTTTCCGTTTCGATTTTTTCCGTCCATTTCGATTGTTGCCATTCAACGTTTCAGGCAATTTTTGTTGTTGCTTTCAGCTTGGCCAAGCTTCCTTTTCACACCTTTTCTTTCGGCGTCCATTCGAATGCGAATTGCTTGCGCACATGTAAACGTTGCTAAGCGTGTTTTGTTGCTGGAGCACAAAAGGCATTGGGGAGACATTGAATGCAGTTAAATCAATTCGTTATAAAAATCAAGACTTATCTGCATAATTCGATTTTTGTTCACTAGCTGAATAAACGTTTGCGTTCGCCAGCTTACGCTCTTTAGAGAATTTGTATTATTTCTCGGCCATTTTCAAGAGTACGAAAGTGGAATATTTTGCTTGTTATATTCTTTGTACAAGTTGCAAGAGATTTCGTGAATGGCATCAACATAAAGCAGATCAATAAGCAATCAAAGATTTTGTTAAACGATGCCATACAATGGAAACTGACATCTCAAGTGTTTGGTTTTATGGTTAAATCGAGTGTCAAGGCTGAGCTGTGTATGAAAACTGTCAATTGTTGTTGAGTGTATGTGTGCACATATTTATGTGGGTCACGTCAAGTCAGCTAACACCTACCGAGGTCTAAGAATGGTGACACGAATTATGGTAGCGTGCTGCTCAAGAAGTTGAAATAAAAATGAAAAGGTTTGCTTTAAGCGTGCCAGAACTTTAAAATTGGATAGAAAATGTTGATGAGAAAAGGTTGAAAGTTGATGAAAAAGTTGAAAAGTAATGTTCTGAAAATAACATCATCATTTACAGGGGATTACAATGTATGACTTTGTTGCATAAGTCGGCATGGATCTCAACAATGCACAGTGATTCGACTCCATACAACCGCGGTACAAAATTTGAAAGAGTGGTCTGTTCTTAGTAAAATTTGGTATGCTAGTTTTCTGAGATCTAAAGATATCGGAGAATGTGTTTACGCTATTCGATAAAAAAAATAATGCTTCTTAAAATATAAAAAAATTTAGGAACATACTTTCACAAACATTTTGGATATTTTCCTCTAAGTTTTGCCAATTTTCAGATTTTTAATTTTGAAATATATTTTAAATTCAACGTCGAGTAGAAGACTTAACTTTACAAATATTGAGACAATATTAAAAGCGAAAATGTCCTCATCAAGTTTTAATCTATATTGAAAGTATTAGCAACTTCTTGCTAAATATGAATTTTTAAAATTTTTTTGTTCGATAGACTAAAAAAATTAAAACATGTGTTTAAATTTTTTTGTGAAAAAAATTTCGACTTTGAGTAGCTTTTGCACACTCACTACTAAAATTTTACACAAAGTTTTTGGGGTTTCTTAGTTGGAGTTATTCTTTCAAATAGTTAAATTCTGAGACTTTAGAATTTGAGAGACTCTTTGAATTTGTCTTAGAACAAATCTCTGTGCAATGGCTTGAATGATTTTTCTCCAGTTAAGCAACTGTTGTTAGTTTGTTGCCATAAACCAACCAGTCAACACTAGAAAGACCGCAAGTTTTCCATAACTACAAAAACTACATATTACACCGTGCGACAGTATTTTTCACTCTAACTTTATTGGTTCGAAAGTTATTAAAAAAAAACGGAAGCTGCAATTCTAATGAAGTACAAAAATTATAATTTATTTGAGTATCAATATTCTAAATAATAAAAAGATACAAAATCAATGAAGCGAGAATAATGAAATTTTGACACGTGATCAAGGAGAATTTGGATTTTAACATGCTTACTTTTCAAGAAAACTCTATATAAATTTTCAAGGATATATATCCTTTTTATATTCATATCCTTTTTTTAGAAATAGATAAAAAATCAATTTTATTTAAATTCTTGAGCCTTTCCTCTTTCATTTGATATACAGATCGCCATATTCTAACGAGTTTACATAAGTATTTTTTATTTTTTTTTTTATTTTTTATCCCCTTCAAAATTTTGAAGTCCTTTTAAAAGGACAAAGGATGTAGAAATAAAAAACTGAGTACGCAGTATTACTATGTTTGGTTTCTAGTTTCACGCCCATATGGATTTTTCCGGGGTAAACATTTTTTTTACTTTTTGTCGCACGGTGTTATATCCGCTGATATCTGGAAAAGTACACGTCGGATTTGGCCAATTGTAATTGTAGAACCCAAATTGTAGAACTAATTGTAGAACCCGATAAAAAAATAAAAGCCATCAAAGCAAAAGTTTTTAGAAATACTAAAGAAAATACAGCTATTTAAAAATGAAAAATCGTCAAAATTACCGCAATGATCTTTCTAATGTTAAAGTAGCTTCAGAGGAAAAAGTCTAAAAAAGTCTTTTGGGCTTCATTTCAACAATGGTTTGAATTATAATTTTTCCAGTTAAGCAACTGTTGCATAAATCAGCGACTTAACGTAGCTTTAACGAAAGAAATTTTAGGATGTTAGATTGCACAATCTTCGAAACTTTTCTTGCAACTACTCAAATCTAACGACATTTGTGTAATACATTACATTGGGACATACATATTGTTACGAAAATGACTTCTCTAAGTTCGTTTTGGATTGTGCTTGAAAATAAAACTACTTCAGTTACTCAGCGCAAACGCAGTCAAAAACCAACAATCGCTTTATTTACAAATTTACACTTGTTACTACTTTACACTACTACTATTGCATGTTTCCCCTTTGCTTGGTCAACACAGACTCGACTCTTTGCGCTGCACGCTGCTGCTTTTTATACTTGTTTTCTTATCGCGTCGATGTTTCTTGTACATTCTAGTTATACTCTCTATCTCGATTGTTCCAGCACAGCTCATCACCTCCGCGAACCATCCTCGCCATATCGGAATTATAGCAAGTTTGCCGTACTCCAAAGTGCATGCCTAAAAGTATGCTTGGAAATGCATTCAGAGCATAGCATAGCACAGCACAGAGTGCCTCATCGTTACAATATATATAGCTACTAAATAGCCCTTATTTTCGATTTTCTTACGAAAAAAAATCAACAAGGAATAGCACCTCATTTTTACTTCTGAACTTCTGTTGGCAAATACTTACGCTTTCCGTGCAGACTGTGATATACCCAACGATTCTCAGTAACTGTCGCTATAGAAATGATTTATTTATCTATTCAATTAGTTCATAGTTACCAGTAGACAATTCAATTCAATTACAACCAAAAATACTCTAAGTTTGTCCACTGCCAGCACGAATATAGACTTTTCTGCAATTATTTGAAAAGACTGCGCACATGTTTTGCCATTTTGGGATAAGTTATGATAACAAGTGAATTTTTCGCATTTCTGCGAAGTGCTTTCGTCCGATGTCAATTCCCCGAACTGCTCAATAAAAACGGCAATACAAAGTAAACACGACCGTGGCACTTCATTGCTGCCACACTTGTGTCGAAATCGATGCGAAACTGAAAAATAAAAACACGCGCGAGCGACGCTGGATTAACAGGCAAAACAGGAAAATTAAACTTCATGACGGCTGCTGGATGTGCAACACATGGCTGGCAGCACGTCAGAATCCATGCCACATTCCCCCACTTGCGACGCGCGTTCGAATTTGCAGCAATAACGCAACAAGATTGCCAGCAACGCGGACAACCAGCTGCCATCGAGTGACGGCGGGGCGAGCGGAAATGTTGCATTTGCCTTTGACGTGTGCTTCCTCTCGTCGATGTTTGCGTTGCAGTGAGCTGGCATGCGCTGCTTAGCGAGTTGCAGTGCGCCGAGCGGGCGGCGGAGGTGCACAGTGGAGTATTTAGCATGTAATGTGCTGCGTGTTTTGATGAAGTTTGACATTCCTCGATGGCTGCTTGTGATTATTAATAGAGAAAACGCTCATGTGCTGCACAGAGCAGCAGCTGCGGCACAGTTGAGGGGCGAAAGATCGATGTCGCACCGCACTCTAAACACTTTATTTACTCCTCACTCAGCGCAAACAATTATTTCAATTAAATTTGAATATGTTGCCAGCTTGTGGCTATTTTTAAATGCTTCACCTATTCAGCTAAATTATGAATTTTCCAATAGGCAAACAATTTCCGAATTTAATTTTCGAAATTCACTTGCTTTGTTATTGGTGATTTTTTTTTGCGTTAAATTCAACCGCGACTGCAGCCGCTGCAGCTGGCACACGCCAAAGGATTAGCTCACCGTTTGCTACGGGCAGCGTTGGTTGGTTAATTTTGTGTGCTTGCGCGCTTTGCGGTTTACGAAATTGTCTAAAAATGTTGCAGCAATACTGCGCACAGATGTGTTCAACTGTTCAACGCACACACACACACTCGCGCATGCACCACGCTCGAGTGCGCCGTTGTTGTTGTTGTCGTTGTTATGTGCAAATTTGCATGCTGCACACATTACGGTGTATTAGTTTGCGGTTGCACGCAAAATAATGCCGAATTTTTGCGGTTTCCTGGTGGCTGCTTTGGGGCCGGGCATAAAATAATGCTTAGAGAATAAAACCGGATAATGTGTCGCAGTGGCTGTAACAACGTTGTCCAATTCGTAGTTTGGCTTATTTAGTTTTTGGAAGTTTAAAAAAAAAAAAAACTAGGAGGAGCACTAGAGCGGCGAATGGCTGCCAATTTGAATACAAAATCTGTGTGTATTTGTGTGGGAGGTATCTACCCAATGGGAAATGGGGAGCAGAATTATATGAAGTAGTATTGTTCCATTGTAGAAAATCAACTCAATGCACGCAAATTGTCTATGAATGCTATTTGTGTGGGAAAAGGATATTTGTTAACTTGTTTGTTTTTATTTATTTAACCCATTGCTGCCTAATGGGTAAAAATTTACCCATGAAAATTGACTTTTTAAAAAAATCACAGAAAAGTTCGTGGTAGAGATATCTCAAAATCATTGATAGGGATAGTTGGGGTAAAGATGGAACTACCTTAGTCTAGTGGAGGTCACCCTGAAATTCCGCCATCTAGCTAGAGTTACCAGACTCAAAAAATTGTTAATTTTCCGGAGGTGGAAAATGTGGCGAAACGTAGTGGCCTTAGAACTTCACAAAAATCTGCCTCCTAACTCACCTGTAAACAATACAACTTTTGTTCACGTGTTTAGCTGATCACTTCAAAAAGTATGGAAAAAAGCTACCATTGCTGCCTAATGGGTAAAAAATACCCAATTAATATCTCAGCAACGTGCAGAGATAGAAAGCTGAAGCTTTTGTTTCTTATCATTTTGGGTCAATTCCAGGTCGTGTATGAAATTTTATCAAAATCGTACGCCGGGTACGGCAGAACTGGTACCCGGCTTTATTGGGTTAAGAAGTGTCCACGAAAAAACGGATCTCTCTTCTTTGATTTTTTAAATTTTTTGGGAGCGCACCTCAACAGTAGGCTTTGCTTTTTCGAAAAGCTTAAACTAATAAACTAAACTAAACTTAAACTAACAAGAACGAATTGCATTTAGTTTCATTTTGATTTTAACTCTCGAGCAAAATGGCAGCGAACGAAATTCATCAGCAAAAAAAAATTGTGCACACTTTGAATGAAAATCCTACAAGGACCCAAAAAAGGGTAGCAAAACATGTGGATGTCGGTGTTGCAACGGTGAAAAGGGTTGTCAAAAAGTTTAAGTAACACCTCTCTGTTGAGAGGGCTTCATGTTCTGGGAGAAAGGCTGGTCCTGCCAACGAAAATTTTGCCAATGCAGTGAAGGCGCATTTTAAGAAAAACCCCAATGCATCCGTCCGTGATACAGCATGCATAGTGGGAGTATCAAAAAGTGTTGTTCAAAAAAACTAAAAATAAACTCAAACCATATATATATATAGAGTGCAGATATATATATGCAAATCATATAGAGTGCAGAAAGTTCCGGATAGAAGCGATGACAAGGAAAATGAGGCCAAAAAGCGAGCTAGAAAGTTGTATGAGCAGTTCCATACAAAATTTGAGTGTTGCGTCATGGACGATGAAACATACGTTGAAGGCGACTTCCAACAATTGCCCGGGCAGCAGTTTTACGTTGCCGCAGCGAAAGGAGCTGTTTCTAAAAAATTTAAAACACAAAAATTTCCGAATTCCCAAAAAGTTCTTTGTATGGCAGACAATTTGTAGCTGTGGAAGAAGAAGCGAAATTTTTGTTAACCAACCAAGAATCAACCAAGAAATTTACATCAAGGAATGCTTGAAGAAACGGCTTTGGCCATTTTTAAGAAGCCACAATGTTTCTACTTTTTTTGGCCAGATTTAGCCACATCCCACTATTCCAGAGCAGCCTTGAACTGGTATAATGACAATATTGCAGCCAAAGAATGCAACCCACCAAATTGTCCAGAATTACGTCCCATTTAATGGTATTGGGCAATAGTAAAGCGGAACCTTAAAAAACCAAAAATGTGGTCAAAAATGAAAATCTATGAACTGATTTTCAGAAAGTGGAAGGAGTCCGCTGAAAAGATCGCAGAATCAACTGTGCAAGGCATGATGGAAGGAGTAAAGGGAAAGGTTCGGGCCTTTTATAGAAAACAATCAGTTTGCTTTTTTTTTAATTGTATCCTATTACTAACACTTAGAGGCATCTTCATACCAAAAATTTTCGATTTTGCGTGAATACTTCCAAAAATATACTGATTTTTTGAGGGATCAGATTTTTCGTGGACACTCCTTATTTTACAACGACTATCGAGTAATTCTTTTAGACTGGTTACAAAAGTAAAGCGAAAAAAATAAGGCAAAATATAGCTTCAAATTGTTGGAAAGCGTGGCTTAAATTAATTACATCTCTACCCTCTTTGAGGTCAACTGGATCACAAAAAGAATTAAAGACAACGCAAGCATGCAATGCAGCAATACTCGAGGACTGGCCTAACCAAGCTTATGTACTATAAATCAATTGTAGAACATATGCGTTTGTACAATCTTTAGAATACGGCATTAAAACCCTCAACAAGTCATTGGCTTTAGAAATTAAAAATCAAAATGATAAGAAAATGATAGCTTTGAGTTCAAAATAACACCTAAATCTTTCTTTGCTACCATCGTTTACCTAGATTTCTGAACTGCATGAAAAGAACTTGTAATTCTCTATATCGGTATAAAAATATTTCTTCATATAAAAAGTTTTTCCTTATAAAATATTCAAAAAAAATTATTACTCGCAGTCTTACTCCCAGCTTTGCCCGTTTAATTATCTCTTAACCCATTTTTTACCGCCTTTAAAGACACGGCAACTTTGAAAAATTCTGAAAATAACAGTTTCTAACGCATATTAAATAATTACATTATCGGAAAGCTACATTCATTGGCTTTCAAACTGCGAACAACTATTTCCGAATTTTAGGGTTTCACTTAGTGTAAAACTGGTATAAACAGGACCACCTTTTTTAAGGGTTTTAAAAATTTTTTTTTTTAAATACAAAATGAATTTTTGTTTTTAATAAAACACTTAATACTGCTTACCAAAAAAGCAAAGTTGACATAAAAATTATGAAACTTTCAGTTTTCTAAAGTTTTAAGCGTGTTCTAGCTTGAAATATTTTGGTGTGTCCTTAAAAACACGGGAATCGGATTATCTTCAACTTTCTCCTTGGTTGCAACTACTTTCGATGCGTAGTTAAAAAGAAACAGTAACTTAAACTTGAAAAATGTGTAATTTTCCGAATTTGGCTTACGTATTTTGCCAGCGTGTCTTAAAAGTCACATCTGCTCCAGCCCAAAAAAAATTTTTTTAAATTTTTTTGAAAGCAGAAATGGCATACGGAGGCTCTAAATAGGAGTGTAATGAAAATTTTCAAAATCGGTCCACGGGATCTAGGGGCGGTAAAAATGGGTTAATTGGTCAAATTTTTCCTACAAGCATGCCATCTGTATACACCAACTACACAAAAAAATAAAACAGCGCAGAGATTTGGGTATTCCATCGTTACCCCATTGGCCACAATTAGTTGTTTGTTACAATACACAAATGTGCAATTATCATTGCACCATGGCGCCAGATAAACCGTGTTCGAATATAGTTTACTGTCAGATGCATATATTTCTTTATATTAATTTTTAATATATTTTAGGCAAGAAGGTAAAGGTAGAGTAGTCTTTACGAAGCATTTCGTAGCTTTGTTAAGTTAAATCTTTTAAGCATTGACCACCAAATATTTGATGGGAACAATATTAAAAAGTGCACATTGGAAAATTACCAATTCGAACCTTTTAACTTTTAGCTTATTTAGCTATGTATGCTCATTGGAAATGTTCAATTTTTAAATGCACTTTCATTCGCATATTCACTGAAATGCTGCGCAGAAAGCACTTCGTTGGCAATTTTAGTAGCGCTGGTCATGCAGTTGCGACTGGTTGCTTTCCGCATCGATGGCCAATTATGTTGACATATTTTAGCAAAAATAAAAACTGCTAAAATGCTGGACTAAAACTGAGCGCAAAGGAAATGCAAATCGAATTAGTGTAAATGCAAAGGCGGAATGCGAATGGGGAATTTACGGCGGAAAATGAAGCAGAGTAGTCAGAGAGTGTGTGATTTGTGTGGGCAAATGACCAATGCTGCACCACTTACTGCCAATAATGAAGCAGCACCTGGTGTAGTAGATGCCGACAACGATTTAATATTTCCAAATTTATTTGCAGCCGGCTAACTTTTATGTAGGCTAGACTCTATAATAAGAACTAAGTATAGGGTACAGTCGAATGAAATTATTAATGCACAGAGAGGATTGTATTGAATTTAAATTATTTCAATCAATCTTGAAATCTAGAATCAATCAATGTAGAAATTTGTTTTCACATTATTTGGAAGAGTTCTTTCTATTTTTACCAGCGCATTGCTTACATACATAAATAACATAAATATATTTGAAATATATTTAAAATAAATTTAACATATATACATAAATATATATATAAATAAAATAAATACATACATAATGTGTACATATTTTGGGCATATGAACAAAATTATTTTGTCAGCGTCCGATTTAGCTTTGACTCAGTATTACAGATTGCGGAATTCATTAGTGATTTTGCATAGTCTGCCACTTTGGTTGCGGCTGCGTTGTGCACTCGCAATTTATTCACAAACAGACGCACACAACTTGCTCGATGCAACTCGTGTGGAATGCCACACATTCCTAACACGCATCTGACTAATTATTGAATAGTAATGATTGCAAAATCATCATCCATCGCCAAATAATAATTTGTCTGCATACATGCGTGAGTTAGTCTCGTTCTTGCACAAAAATTATCCATTATGAATTATTTATTATTTAGTAAATATTTATTGTATTTTACATGAATATTTTATGAATTTTAATTTGATTAATTATTAAAAAATAGTCCCTAAGAAGTTGTAAATCAATTACAAAGTTATGACTACATGTTGCTGTTAGTTTTGTTCTGTTTCGCAGAATTGTGATTCATAATTTAATATTAAGAATAAATTAAGATTGATTATTAAGTTAAGGAATTAAGATTAATTATGACTATTTAATAGGGCAATTAATAATGGTTACAAATAAAACACAAAATGTTAGAAAAAATCATAAAAATGCGGCTAAAAATTAAAAATTATGATTAATGATTCAAGCTCAACTTGTCAATTAACTGAAAAGTAATGAGTGCTCGTTATCGATAAACACTTATTATCGATAAATAATAATAAATAATTATAATAATAATAATAATAAATAATTATAATAATAATTATAATAATAATCATTAATTAGTTAATTAATTATAATTAATATATTTATAATTCATTAAACATATATAATTAATTATGTATAGATAATCATAATCGTTATCAGCATTTTTATGATTTTGTATAACATTTAGTGCTTTATTTGTAATCATTATTAGTCAGTTAATTAATTAATTATTAATTACTTAATAATTATTTAATTACGAATTAATTATTAATTACTTAATAATTAAATAATGAGTATTAATTAATTATTAATTACTTAATAATTATTTAATTCATTAAAATAATAATTAATAATTAGATTAATCAAGAATTATTAATTATTAATAATTATTAATAATTAATTTTATTATAAATATTTAATTTAATAATAATTAAATTAATTAATTAATAATTATAATTAATTATTAATTACTTAATAATTAATTAATACTCATTATTTAATTATTTAAAATACTAATTAATTAATAATTAGATTAATCAATAATTATTAATTATCGATTTATTTTATTCTTAAATTTAGTTTCTCGTTTCGCTGAATAATTATGCAGAATCTTCGGAGATGAAGAAGCAGTGAAATCAATGGAGCACCTTCTATGCCATTGTCCATCACCACAGGAAGGACGGCCCTGGACCCTTGGGCCAGGTTCTTCGAAAAAAGCTGATGCACAGATTACTGATCTGAATAGTTTCCTTGCCAAACCAAATGACGCCCGACAGATGTTGTCTCGATCTACACAGAACCTATCAGATAAAAAGGACACTGGATCCAAAATGAAGGGACTCACAATGGACCCAGTAGGGTCTGCAAGTGGAAGTCTATTTTGTACTCACCCCTATTGCAATCTAACCTAGCCCAACATCCTTTGCTGAATAAATTAGTTTAGTTCAACCATGACTACAAATTTTGAATGCTTAAATAATGTAAAATTGTTAGTAATGATTAATTATAATAAAATAAAAACTAATGATTAAAAATAATAAAATAATTATTGAATAATAAATGTAAAGATTTTTTGTATGCACAATCAAAACAAATGGTGTCACTATGGAATCAATCAAAAGTGTGGGAACAATGCGACTCAGTGCACCGAACGAAGCCAACCAGTGTTTAGTGCATACATTTATTTGTATGTATGCGTAAAGGACTGCAGGTGTGATTGAAATATGGAATGAAATCTAATTGAAAATGGAAACAAAATGAAATTGTTAACATAAACAAATATTTTAATCAAAACGGCATGAATAGGCAATGCAATTTCTTGTCAACTTTTTGTGATGCATAAATATGTACACTACACTACAAATGCATAACAAACATACATATATGAATATCTATACATATAGTCGTAGGTATGGTTGTGCATAGCAGCTGCTGTACGCACCCGTGCAGATTAAGGATGGTCACGTGAAGGTTGAGCTCGTGTCATGAACTGCTGTGGGGTGACTGCTTTAGACCAGCAAAATCTGCATACACCGAGTGTGGTTGCGAAAATGTGACAACAAGCAGCACTGGCGCTCGCACTCGGCGTGTTGCAACTGAACTTACATGCATACAAAGTGGACACAGTGCACAGTGATTCGTTCCATTAACAAAATTCAAAAAATTTATAGTCTCAGAATTTAACGATTTGGATGTCATTTGAAAGGTAAAACTCCAACTAAGAAAACCCCAAAAAATCTGTGCGAAAAAATAATTAGTGCAAGTGCAAGAGCTGCTCAAATTGGGAACTTTTTTCACAAAAAATTTTAAACACATATTTTCTGTTTTTTAGTCTATTGAGTAAAAAAAATTGTAAAAATACATGGTTACCAAGAAGTTGCTAAAACTTTCAATATAGATTAAGAAATGATGTGGCCATTTTCGCTTTTAATATTTTCTCAATATTTGCAAAGCTGAAGCTTTTACTTTACTTTTAATTCAAAATATTTTTCTAAATTAAAAATCTGAAAATTGGCAAAACTAAGAGGAAAATATCTAAAAAGTATGTGGAAGTATGTTCCTGGATTTTTTTTTATTTTAAGAAGAATTCATGTTTTGTCGGATAATGTAATTATATTCTCCGATATCTTCCGATCTCAGAAACTAATTCAATTTGAAAAGTGATCTAAACACCTATTTTGCGACAAAATTTATTGTTTTCATCCCTAAAAGTATGCAATCAGCATGAAAAATTGAGAAAACTGCACAAATGCAAAACACATACGTCTATTATTATCATTTTTATTGCAAAACTAAAGGGTCCTAAGACAATTTCTGTTACTCTTCTGGTAAAATTTGAAAAAAAAAATAGCCAACACACGCGTTGCTATAGCTCACCAAAAATGACGAAAATTGCAAATTTAAGTCTCAGGCATTGCCAAACTACAAAAGTTTAAGAAAAACAAAATGAAGATTTCAATTCAGCAGACCATGATTAACTGGTATACCAAATTTTATGAAGAACAGACTACTCCTTCAAATTTTGTCCCGCGGTTGTATGGAGTCGAATCACTGTGCAGTGCGTTTTTGTTGTCAGTAGTCACAATACGAGCAGTGGTAGCAAACCGAGAACTAGGTTATGATTTTTAATATGTGGCATTGTTATTTGCGGTCAAGCATGAATAATGCTCAAACATGGAGTAGACTGAAATTTCGGCCATAAAAGACTAAAGGCAAATCTCAGTCAATGCAGAAATATCTTTTAATATTGCCATTGTTTATTGATGACATGACTAAATTTTAGCAAATTATGATAACAAGAAACCAGCTGAAAAAAATAGATGGTGTTTTGAACTTCATTCGTGCTTGGAAATTCAGGTTCAGTAAAATCAGTAAAATTGGACAGAGTTTAAAAAAAAAGCTCATAATGCATAATCGGCGTAGTTGAATGTGAAATTGTTTATTTGTGTGTAGGTATCAACAACTTTCTCTTTGCGTACTAACTTGTCGTGTTCGATATTCAAGTTTAACGCTCATTTCGTTTCATTACAACTTTCGCCATTACAAAGCATCAGAATCTGCCAGGGCAGCAACTAACTAATATGTTGCTCACTGTTTAACATTGTTGCATTGTCAGTTAATTTTGTATTTTGCTGTGGCGCAACATTCTCACCATCCCACACCACATGCTCGCAATTCTTGCTTTTTCGCTTCTTCACCGTTGCAAATATGAAATTTACAACTTTCGCCAAAGGAATGGAGAACTTAATGACAATAAATTTCGGCAAGTTTCTTAAAAGCCAAACATAAAGTAACCGCCTCGAGTAGGTATGGTAACTGAAATCCTTTACTTTGCCAAAATTTGCACGTGCAGCAACACCAAAAACAGCAGCAACCCGCACTAAAATTGCGGTGCTCGCAGCTTCGCAAAGTACACAACACACACTCTCACACACACACACACACGCGCGCAAACAAGTGCAGACGCATAAACTTATTTATTGTATTTAACAAAGTCAGCAGTTGCCTTGCGCAGCTTGGCTTTGCTTTGCTTAGTTTTGGTACGACCTTCGGTTTGCTTTACGACAGCGATTGCTGCGCGCGCTACAGTGGCGCTCGACTTGCGGCAGCCACTGTAGCTGCCACACGGCCACATTCGTGTGTGACATCGGATATGCTCGCAGTGCCACAATGTGTTGGCCAATATTACAAGTTGTGCTTGTTTATGGCTTATGTCGTTCATATTTTGCTGTTGTTGTTGCTGTTGCTGCTGCTGCTTGTTCTGTCGGTGTCTGTGCTTTCTTTACTTTGGTTTGTTTTTATTTGTGTTGTGCCATAAGTTTCCGCTGCTTCTTCCTTTGTTTCCTTTCGGGTTGATACATTTTGTTATTGTTTCTTTATTTTGTTTGCATTCGGAAATTTTATTTGTCCCCCCTAGAATTTTTCTGGCATTTCGTGCCAATTTTAATGGGTTCGTAATGGTGGTGTGACGTTTAGAAAAATATGTTTGCTAACAAAAATTGCAAAAAGGTGTTCTCATAAAAAAAAAAACTGAAAAAATTACACACCACAGGGCCGGTGTGTGATAATTAAGAAGTGCTATTTTCTAATTGTTAAATGATAAAAATATTTTTAAAAATATAAATATACGTAGGTTGCCTTTTATATTTTTTCAATAGGTCTAGTAAATTTTCGAAAAATCTGAGATTGCCATTGAAAAGTTTGTAATTTTTTACAATAAACGTGCTTAGAACATTTTGATGTTCAAGCGCGATTTGTGTTGTTTACACTGACTTGAAAAATTCATCTCGGTCAAAAAATGGATTTAACTCGTGAACATTTTCGAGCAATAATTTTTTACGATATTCGAAGTGAATTATCGCAACAACAGTGCTCCGATCGCCTTCATTCCGCATGTGGTGATGAAGCACCAACCCTCAAGACAATTTATAACTGGTTTAACGAATTCAAGCGTGGTCGCCGTTCGCTCCAGGTGTCTCAATTGGAGTGGAAAAAGTGCTTCGACAATTGGTTTGAGCGCATGCAAAAGTGTATAAATCTTCAAGGAGAATACTTTAAAAAGCAATAAAACCATTTTTGATGATAACAAAGTGCATTTTCATCCTTTTTGAAAAAATATAAAAGGCAACCCTCATACGTATGGACTCTAGAAAACTTAAAAATATTTAACTAAAATGTTGTGGCTCTGAGAAAATTCTAAATTTTTAATTTAGATTTAGATTTAAATAGATAGATTTAATTTTTTCATTTTAATTGAATAATCTAAATATAAAATTAAATTTTAATTTTGTAAAAATAATGTTCTTTTCTATCCTGAGACCCCAAATCGTACCCTCCCGCTTTGCGTCTGCACTTCGCAGCAAATTCATATACACACACATACACACACAAAATGTTCTGCTCTCCTCCGTACAGCCCATTTATTCGGCGCTAATTCATATTTACGGATTTGGCAAAGTATTTCTGCCACAACATGGATTTAATTTATATTAGTTTAAATTACAATATGAATGCTTTTAATGTCAAAGTTTAGTAGAAAAGGTAGCTAATGAAGTAAAATTTACAAATTTTTCTGAAAATTTGTTTTCGAAATTTTGTTTTCAAAGCAATTTTTTAGAATATCTAAACTTCAGTGACAAATAAAATCAGATAAGAAAATTTCTATAAATCCTAACAGTTCATCGTGAGTTTTTGTTTTATTTAAAAAATTTCTTTAGTAGGAATGTACTTCTTCCTATGCTCATTGTCCACTTTTTCGCTTCATTGATTTTGTATCTTTTTATTATTTAAAATACTGATACACAAATAAATTAGAATTTTTGTACTTCATTAGAATTGCAGCTTCCACCTTTTTTTTAATAACTTTCGAACCAATAAAGTTAGAGTAATGAAATTTTAACACGTGATCAAGGAGATTTTGGGTTTTAACATACTTACTTTTCAAGAAAATTCCATATAAATTTTGAAGGATATAAGGGATTACATTTTTCAAAGGACCTTTTTCATATCCTTTTTTTACAAATGGATAAACAATTAATTTTATTTAAATTTTTGAGCTTTTTCTCTTTCATTTGATATACATATCGCTATATTCTAACGAGGTTAAGTATTTTTTATATTATTTATAATTTTGTATCCCCTTTAAAATTTTGAAGTCCTTTTAAAAGGACAAAGGATATAGAAATGAAAAACTGAGTACGCAGTATTACTATGTTTGGTGTCTAGTTTCACGCCCATATAGATTTTTGGCGGTGTGAAAATTTTTTTTTATTTTTGTCGCACGGCGATATTGAAGAACATTAACCACAGGTGAAACATTTTAGCAAGCAACCAGAAGAAACTTTAGGACGATTCAATTGCTGATCAACATTGGAACGCAAATAAAATATTTCTAGTATTACGCATTTCTTTTTTTCCTTAAAAGCTCTTAAAAAAACTCTTTTAAGAACGCAACTTTTCACAATTTTTCACGCTGCCCTCTTCTCAATTCTTCTACAGCTGACGCCCTCCATATCTATGAAAATCGCAACTATTTCTGATAACTTATTTAATAAGCAGATAAATGATTCATTTCAAGTTGCTGCTTGCGTCCTGTGGCCTGTTCGCATCAATTTAACGTCACCCAGCAGCAACAACAACACAACGCACCGACCCCACGTAAGAGGCGAGTCAGCCAGTAAATTAGCAAACAAGCAGACACAATTTGGCGTCTCATGCTTTGCGCAACAGTTGCTCGTCTCTGTGCCCAGCATACGAAATGCGCTGCAAAATTGCTTGGCATTGTAGCACGTACTATTTTTTGGTCTCATTAAAGACAAAAAGTTGCACGTAAAATTTTAAAGTTGATATTTTTGAATTTTTGTGAAATACCTGATCAGATAAAATATTATGTAACATACGAGATGGAGAGGATAAAAGAACAAGTTCAAAGGATAATGAGCTCCAAAAAAATTTTTGGATCTTGTGATAATTAAAAGAAAAAAAATGATAATTAAAAGCTCATTAAATATTTACTTAAAAAAAAAAGCACTAAAACACTTTGTACCCCTAAAAGTAGACTTCCAGTTGGGTGTTTAAGATGCCATTGCTATGCAAAGCACAGTTATTTTCGTCGAGGGGAGTTTCAGGATCAATCTGTCATCAGAATTAACCACAAGAAGCGAACTGTGCCCCTCCCACCCAAATGAAAAAATTGCTGGTGCAAAATATGGTTTCAAATAGAATTGTTCTCAAAAGTGAATGAAATCCTTTATGCGCCACTGCTGTCTTGAATGTGTCAAATGCTTGCCACAGCTTTTTAAAAGCAACAAATTCCTCCTTCAACCGAAACCACAGCTGAGTTTGTGGTTTAATTTAAACCAACCAGATCTTTAACCAAGCGCTTCAGGTGCTATTCGTGCCTCAACGAACACCGAATGAATTTAACCGAATCCCCCCCAACATTTGCACACTTGCAGCGCTGCTTTTCACCAATTAAACTGCTTGCAGAGTGCAACAAAAATGGCAGCAAACAACAAAGTACACAGCGTTGTACTTTAAGTGCGCACTTGAATCTCTCATTTCTGTTTTCTCGAATTTCTACGTGTTTTCTGTTTACTTTTTGCACTTCGATGGCTGCGCAGAATTCCATTCTCTTTTCCGTTTGTCGCTTCCATTTTCATTCGCATTCTGGTCGCCTTATCCCGGCCTTTTTTTCGATTTTTGCGATTTTCATTTTCACATTTCATTGCAACTCTGGCCAATTAATTTCGTTAAAAATGACGAACTTTTTCCCCTTCACTGCTGTGCGGTCGTTTGTGTTTTTGCTGCCTTTAATGCTGTTTGTTGTTGGTCCGTGTGGCGCGTTCATTTGTGCATGTAATCAGAATGACTAATTAAGAAAATGCTACGCTTTTTTGTGCCAACACGAACGCCAATGCCAATGTGTTATTTTTTTTGTTCATAGTTTTCAATTTTTAACGAGCACCAATGCCAGAAACTCAGTTGCCTGATGTCGAAGAAAAAACCTTGATAAATGATGTAAAATCAATGAAATTAAAGCAGCCAATATTCGATAAAAATTTCAAGTAAAAATCGCTTTGTTGCTATGCACTTTTTATTGCAATACTTTTGGTTATCATAAACATTTATTTGGGCTCAGTGCACCTCTTTCTGTGGGAAAAAATTATGTATCAGGTGTACAACTTTGCTTCCGCCGTTTTCCGATAGGTGGCTGTACCGGCTGAGGCTGGTTGAAATACATAGATGGTAATGCCTTTAAAGTGAGTGTGGACAGTGCTTAACGAATTGTCATCGCCGTTTCAGTGACAGTTGTTCTTGTTTTCGTATTATTCACGCTCGAAAATGTCCGTTTATGTGCCCAATTCTCGCCATTTGCGGGAAGTTTTAATTTTCTGTTACAATTCGCAAAAAAATGCAGCTGAAGCGCATCGAATGCTCTCACAAACTTACGGTGATGCTGCTCTGAGTGAAAGAACGTGTCGGGAGTGGTTTCAACGTTTTAAAAATGGTGATTTCGATGTCGAAGACAAACATGGTGGTGGAAGAGAAAAAACCTTCAAAGATGATCTTAAGATCTTAAAACCGGGTGAAACCATCACAGGAGATCGCTACCGAACGCAACTGATGCGCCTTAGTCGCGCGCTAAAAGAAAAGCGGCCACAATATCAAGAGCGACATGACAAAGTCATCCTCCAACACGACAATGCTCAGGCCTTGCGTCAGGCCTCACGTCGCAAAAGTGGTCAAAAAGTACCTGGAAACGCTGAAATGGGAAGTCTTGCCCCACCCGCCGTATTCCCCAGATGTCGCCCCTTCTGACTTCCACCTATTCCGTTCGATGGCACACGGCCTGGCAGATCAACATTTTCAATCCTTCGAAGAATTGGAAAATTGGATTGCTTCATGGATAGCGTCAAAAGAGGACTCGTTTTTTCGAGCCGGGATCCGAAAATTGCCGGAAAGATGGGAGAAAGTTGTCGCTAGCGACGGACAATACTTTGAATAATACATCTGTAAGCACTTTTTCGCAATAAAGCTTTTAATTTTGGAAAAAAACGGCGGAAGCAAAGTTGTACACCTGATACATTTTCCTTTGTAGCCTTTGTCAGCTTTAATATTTGTATTTGGTTTATGTGATATTCAAAATTTTCCGGAATATTTCAAATCGCTTTTTTGCACTTTGATGCAAAAAATCCAATAAACCTGTCGAGCGCGTGCGTTGAATATGCGAAATTTCGCTGAAGTAGTGTAATGTAATTTTCTACGTGCTACAGTGTTAGAAAAATATTACTAGAATGTTGAAGAAAGAAATCAACAAGGAACAAGTACAAGGAATTTGGTTGAATTGTACATAAAGAGAAACTAAAAATAGGTTATATGAATTTGAATACTAAATAAATCTCCTGTTTTTAAATTTTCTAGTTGAAGCTGGCGGATTTTGCAAATTCTTCTTATATTTTCTAGTACATAAATAAATATAAAAACTCTGTCTCCGAAAGTTGTTTTCATTTTAAGCGCATCACAATGCTTCGCATTAATATAAAAATAAATAAATAATAATAAAACATAACCATAATATTTTCCACACGACAGATTATTTTATATTTTATGCAGTCCAAAGTATTAGACTTCCAGTCCTTGAGTTATCTTTTCAATTAAAATCAATTATTTACATAGTAATAGCAAAGTTTATTCAAACAATAACAAATTGTGCACATTTTGTTTCAACAGGGCTCAGTTTTTTTTTTTGGAGGAATCAAGTAAATTGAAAGAAAAACTGTTACAAACCACTTTTCATAGTTTTTAAAACAGAAACCGCAGTAGCTTCTTTTGTTCTTCAAGTTGCCGCCTTTTAGAACTTTTGCGCTTTTTGTATCAAAAACTGTGAAAAGTGTTTTTATTTTCAGACACTACATACGACTTGATGTTCCCTGTTAATGTGTTTTGAATCTACTCGTCTTCCGGAGAAATCTGAATAGATCCTGGGATGCCAAGCAGCCAAGTTGCTCGCTTCTCAACACTTCAGTGCCCAACGTCTCAAACCGGGCGTACGGGAGGCAGACACACAGGAAGTGGTTCACCGTCTCATCGTCCTTTGCCTATCTACCTTTTCAATATACTTTGCCCATAGAAAATGGCCCGTTATCAACCTGAGCAACTGCCTACAGTCTCTTGTGTATAGTGACAGAAGAAACTGTGAGCATTTGTCAGATATGGCAGGAAGCTTCAGAGAGGCTGCAGCCTCTCTCAGCCTGCCATGCTCGCTCCTGGGTCACAGTGACCCATTTATTAACAGTGGTTTTGATGGCCACAGATCGAACACGCAATTCACGCGTGTCCCGGGACTCAAGTAAGCGTCTTTCGACATAGTTTAGTGGTTGTGGGGGGCTGTCCAAGGTCATGAAATGTGGTTTGTATTACGAGGTGGGACAATTAAGTAATGAGACTGATTTTATTGCCGCGCTTGTGGTAAACCTGCGACCTTGAAATTCCCTTCCCCGGCATCCTTCCCCTCTCCATTGATATATTTACTATCGCTCTAGCTTGTTTAGTTCGCTTGCTGTGTCGTGTTGAGTAGACGCTCGTCACGAAAATGGAGAAACGAAATCAAGAGCAACGCGTCGCCATAAAATTTTGCGCCAGATTGGGCGAAACAGCTTCCTAAACGTACGCTAAAATTGCAAAAGTGCATGGTGATAGTGCTCTTAGTCGAAAGATTGCGAAATCGAGTCAACAGGGTGCGCCCAGCCATCGCTCGTAACTGGATCCTTCATCACGACAACGCGCCGTGCCATACCGCCCTCAGCGTGTCCCAGTATTTGGCCTCTAAAGGGATCGCCGTATTGCAACAGCCGCCTAATTCGCCCGATATGTCACCCTGTGACTTTTTATCTTCCCTAAGACAAAATCGGTGGTCAAAGGAACCCATTTTGAGTTGAGTACGGACATCCAGGCGGCCGTGACGAGGGTACTCGCGGACATCCCAGTCGAAGCGTTCCAGAAATGTTACGAAGCATGGAAAACGCGCCGGAATCGTTGTATAGCTGCCCAAGGGGCGTTTACTTCGTACTCGCATGAAATCTGACTTGTCTTTTGATTTATATCACCAAAGGATTCCACTTAACCCTCTAGTTCCCAAGAAGGCCTGTAGGCATCCTAAGCTTAAAAAAATTCTGTAAATTACACCTTACGATTTTTCTTGCTGATTTTACACGTATGCAAAGGGGAATCTCCATTTTATAAAATCAATGCAGTCAGTTAACGCTGTCGCATGCACAACGGCAGTAATTGTAAGACAAAGTTGAAGTTTCGTGAGAAAGTAAGCAAATAATTATTTTTGAAATTGTGTGAGAAACAAAAATTGTTTGAAATAAATTGTGAGCCTCAATAAAACTAAAAAAATTACTGATAAGTAGCTGTTAATGTGTTCTTTGAGAAAATAAAAACAAAATATGAAAAAAAGTTGTTACACTCCTCCTACCTAACCCAAACCTTAGAGTGTCTGTAGGCCTGCTTGGGATGAAAAGCGTAAATAATTAACGGTCATTGATGATATTTTTTCGCTATTTAAGCATTATTTTTCTATTTGAACCAAAATTTGTATACACCGCAATGTAAAAAAGACCATGTCACTGCAAAAATTTATACTAAGGCGTAGTCCGCGGGGGTAGATGAGAGAACTAGTCTCCCCTAGTCCTTTATTTCATGGAGGCATTAAAAAAAATAAGAACCGCCATTTATATATACCTATCCCGATTTTTTTAGTTTTCCTAGTTTATACACCCCACGACACATTACCCCTCGCCTTAGCCTTACCCCGTTTTTATTTATTGTCTATTAGGCGTATGAACTGAAACTGTTACCCGTTATTTATGTTTACATATATTAAAAAAAAAATATAAAATTTAAATTACTTAAAAAAAAAATGCATATGGGATTTTTTTTTGGCTTTGTTTCCCAAGCAGGCCTGCAGGCCTACATTCTACACCTTTTATGACTCCTCCTATTGACATGAAATTTTTTTCCCCGAACAAACATTGTTTCTCCACTACAAAACTATCACTGGTAATTTTTTTAACAAGATTAAAAACTTGGGAACTAGAGGGATAAAGTGAGATTTTAACTAAAATTCAAATACCCACACATAGTAATGAATGCCAAAAAAGTTATTCCATTGAAATGCTCACACATTTCATGCAAGTTAAACAAAACTAAACTCCCAGTATTTTAATATGTTTTTTTAAAAATTCAAACTCTCTTTAAATATTCAAACTTCGCATTAAATTTAAAAAATCATTCATTAACCGTTGCGTGTTAAAATTCGCGTAAATTGCCACTCAAGCATACCGTTAAAATGTGCAAAGCCAGAAATTCAACAATTACTAAAAACCCAGCAAAAAAATTGCTTTAAACGCAGCGATTTGGTAATGAAACACAACAGTTGCTGTGAAAGCACTTGTGGGCCATTGTGGTGGATTTTTTTGGTTTGTTACATTTTTGTTTGTGTAAATGCATAGTTCAAAAAAATATAAACCCTACATAAAAGTGCATAAAAAAATTCAAGTACAGCGTTATAGTGTTCCGGGAACTGCCCGCTTTGGCGCCTACAAATATGCAAACGAAAAACTGGCAAATAAAATTGGCAGCGCAGTGCCAGTGCGCTGTTGCGGAAAAATTCAGTCGCCATTGTCCCACTGTTCGTTGTCGACTGTCGTCATGGCCCTCGGCGTTCGGCGCGTGAAACCAGCTGATAAAAATCTTCAACACACCATAACGGCTGCAAATTAATACATGAAAAACAGCGCGCCGGCAATTACCGGCGCGCAGCGTTTAATGCGACCGAAGAAGAAAAAAATGACACTGACTCGGTGCAAGTGATTTTTCAATTTTTGTATAAATTTTTTTGCAAAGTAATCGAAGCGCAATTTCATTATGGCGATTTTAATTTTAAATGATGCATTAACGTGCGAATGCAAAGAAAATAAAATCTTTGGCCAGCGCCATCATTTATGAGTGTTGCGGCTTTATTACTGCGCGAAGCGACACGCAAACCGACTCGGCACTTTTTGCAGTCTCACGCAGCTGTTTGTAGCGAAATTAACTGACGGACCGGCGGACGGCGGCGCTGATGAAATTGATGTGGAAACTCGTTCGCACACAAAAGTAAATATTAAAATATAAACAGCTTGAGTGACATGTAATTATACAACAGAAATGCGGCAGACTTTCAGGCGCACGGCACTCGTACATTTGCTCATAATTAAAAACTGCGACGGCAACGGAAAGAGAAAGAGATACTTTGTTGAAAGATAAAAGTCGTTTACATTGCGCAATGGCAGACTTGCTCAAAGGCAGTGGAAATTGAAGATGTCGCGAAAGTATGCAACGAAAAATTGATATACTTACTTGCACTGGATGTACAAATTGAGTGCAGTTTTGTTGATGAAATGAGTATATTGAATGTTGTGTTCATTTTATCATCACAAGTGAGGAAATGAAGTACAACAGTGGAAAATTGCTTGTTCGAAGAATGGTCTTTACATATTAAATGTAGCCGAGTTTAAAGAACTTTTCGGTCACATCTTCAACAGCTTCTCTATGGTCTCGTTGAAAGTGATTTTTTCATTTGTTGTTTATTGTTTCTATTTTTATAAGCTTATTTTTAAAAATTATTCATCATCGTCAACAATAATAATCTTAATTTTTCTCTTTAAACAGACTGCAATGTAATACAAAATATTAAATACTTTAGTGGTTATAGCCTAAAAAACCCAAAACAGTTTAATTTTAATTTTTTTAAATTTAAGTTTAATTTTTTAACATTGACGGTCGAAATTTATAATTAATAGGTAAGTATAATTATTTAGCTATAGAATATTCACAGAATATGTCAATCTAAACATTAGCTACAAATTTGCTGAAGACAGCAATAAAAAATGTTGAATATCTCACGCTGCGCTCGCGCGAGCCCTGTCGGAGCTAAACGACCTCGCGGATCTCGATGTCGCTCTGCCGAAGAACGACGTCTTCATTAAATTAAGATCTTCGATATAATTAATATCTCTTAGTCAGTAAGTCTTAATGTACATTTGCCTAAAGTAAAAAAATTTGGCTAAAATAAAATAAAATAAAATGAAATAAAATGAAATAAAATAAAATAAAATAAAATAAAATAAAATAAAGTAAAATAAAATAAAATAAAATAAAAACTTATTGGGAAAACCCACTAACACATACAAACTTTAGACGGCTGTTACTTTTAAAAGGCAACTAACTTTGCAAAACCCAGCTGGGCTTTTGTTACTCTATACCAGTACTATCGACCAGTGGTGGCCGGGTCCAGACCCCAAAATTTTCGCACAGTGTATCTAATCTATATATATAAAAAATGAAGTTTTGTATGATTGTTTGTTGGTCACACGACACCAAAGCTCGAAAACTAGACGGCCGATTGAGCTGAATCTTTCACGGAATGTTCATCTTAACTAAATCTCGGTACACCACATAGTGCGAATAAGACCCGACAGGTGGGCGTGGCACTTCCGATACAACCTAAGAGGCATAGCACATTTTGTGTGATTCAAATTTTCCGCGTAACTGGATTGGAATTGTAAGGCTCGATTTCACAGAGGTTAGTTAACCAACTGTTAACTTTAATTAAGAACCAATGTTTAACCATTGATTAAACAGTTTTGGCTTTCACAGTGGCTGGTTATCGGTACAGTTAAATTAGAAATTATGTGAGGCAGCACTGTTTCAAACTGGTAACATTGATTGCATATCATCAAAACATAATAATAAAAAGGATTTTTCGTAAAAAAATTTGAACTGTATGTAAATTTAACACTAGAATGCCCGACAATCTGACCTACCCTAAAATGCCCCTATGTAATCATTTTGACTACAATATTGTTTACTGATTTTTTTTTTTATTTTATTGGTTTTTAAGTAGCAAATATAAATAAATGTACACGAGATTAAAATAAAATAAGTATTTAGTTTTTATTTTTTTATGGTTTACAAAGTAAATTCATTTAAATATAATGGTAAAGTTTACACAAAAAAATTAGATAAAATGGAATGAAATTTTGGAATTTGTGAATGAATTTTGTGAGTGAATTTTGGATTTAAATATTTGGGAATTGTCACAGCCTACTATATTTTTTTTAATGTTTGCAATTATTTGAAATTTTCATATTTCGCAATTGAAGATGCATATTTAATATTTTTAACTTATTTATTCCATTTAGCTTTAAAAATTAATAAAAGTCCCATGAGATATTTTTTTAGAAAGCGATGCAATTGAAGTTATTTACAATAAAAGACCTCAATGTAGTCAAAATGACTACCTTGGGCATTCTAGTGTTAAGTATATGAACTTCCGCTAAGACGGGATTTTTTGAAATTCGGGCTCTAAAGGGACAAAACATGGGCTAAAGTGTTGTATGAATAAACTTGATTAATTAGGCGCATTGATTTCATGCGTGCAAAGCCGCGGGGCACTGCTGGTAATTAATTAACAAAAATATGTTTTCAATTTTCGTATTTAAAGTAATAAAAAAAGTTATATATTTTCGTATAATTAGTTACAAATCCAAGCTCAGGGTCATGTCTGACGGCAATATTGCGTTTGCGCTAACCACAACTTCAAAGTGTTTGTGGCCAGACGGAGTCTGCGCATCGAGCGAAATCCTGCGGTCTGGCTGTAGTGCAAAATATTTGCCCTGCTTCGCTGTGGCTACCACAACCGGCTTCTTGCAGCCACTTGGCATTCGCGGTGCAATTGTACATATGTATACGGTTTCGCATATGTATCGATGTACATACAGGATGGCGGAAAGACACGTAATGGCTCTAAGTCTTTGGCTCTAATTTGATTATGAATGAATGTATGTATGAATGAATAAATGAATGAATGAATGAATGCATGAATGTATGAATGAATGTATAAATGAACTAATGAATGCATGAATGTCAAAGCAGAATTTGTTTTTGCCGCCATTTGTAAAAGTTATAGCATCTGCCGATAGAGTGATGACTTTTGCACCACCCTGTATATAAAATCCACATATGCACGCATATATGTGTGCGTGTGTGTCATACATTGCATAGCAAGTGGCAGCCTAAGCTGAGCATATACTTCACTCTCCAATGCTTTTTGCTTTATATTCGCTTAATTTGAAATTTTTCCTACACGCACGTCTGGCTTCGTATGCATATAAGGTGTGTGAATGTATGCGTGTGTGGGTGACTGTACGTGTTTATTTACCATTAAAACTGCTAAAGTGTTTTATGTCAAGTTGCCGTTGTTGCCTTATCTGCATATGAACCACTAAGTGGTTTAGTGCTGTGAGCACTGATTTCGTTATACAGTCGCCGTCGCTCTGCGAAAAACGTTCACGCGTAAGTGCGCAGCGCTCAGTGCGGTCATGTTTATTTCATTTTGTTTTTTTAATTTTTTTTGTACAGTCTACACGTTTGTATAGTATTTATATGAAATACTCAGCAAATTGAATTAAATTTATACATGTAACACTTGTAGCACAAAAAACAAGCAACACCACAGCCATAAGTTAGAGTTCTCGGCGAACCATTGGCATTGTTGATAAATTTAATTACCTAAACATTCTGCAAAACTAGCAAGAAGCATTACACCGTGCGACAAAAATTTAAAAAAAATTTCACACCGGAAAAAATTCATTAGGCGTGAAACTAGAGACCAAAAATAGTAATACTGTGTACTCAGTTTTTTATTTCTGCATCCTTTGTCCTTTTAAAAGGGCTTCAAAATTTTGAAGGGGATAAAACATAAAAAAATATAAAAAATTCTTAACCTCGTTCGAATATGGCGATATGTAAATCAAATGAGAGAGGAAAGGCTCAAGAATTTAAATAAAATTAATTTTTTATGTATTTGTAAAAAAAGGATATGAAAAAGGTCCTTCGAAAATTTTAATCCTTTATATCCTTGAAAATTTACATCGAACTTTCTTGAAAAGTAAGTATGTTAAAACCCCATCCCATGATTTTGTATCTTTTTATTATTTAAAATACTGATACTCAAATAAATTAGAATTTGTGTACTTCATTAGAATTGCAGCTTCCGCCTTTTTTTTAATAAGTTTCGAACTAATAAAGTGAGAGTAGTGAAATTTTGATACGTGATCAGGGAGATTTTGGGTTTTAACATACTTACTTTTCAAGAAAATTCCATGTAAATTTTCGAGGATATAAAGGATTAAAATTTTCAAAGGACCTTTTTCATATCCTTTTTTTAAAAATAATAAATAATAAATTAATTTTATTTAAATTCTTCAGCCTTTCCTCTCTCATTTGATATACATATCGCCAAATTCTAACGAGGTTAAGTATTTTTTATATTTTTTTTTTATTTTTTATCCCCTTCAAAATTTTGAAGTCCTTTTAAAAGGACAAAGCATGTAGAAAGGAAAAACTTAGTACGCAGTATTACTATATTTTGTCTCTAGTTTTACGCACATATGAATTTTTCCCGGTGTGAAAAATGCTGTCGCACCGTGTTATATATGCAGGAAAATTAGAATCTCCACTAACCGAACGTTATGCGCCAACAACGCGCAGCAAGCAAACAACAAAAGTTAAATCTAAAAAAAATAAACAAGAATATGCAAAATGAAAGTCTCTAAAAATCCCTCAAACATTTGCATACTCGTAGGCAGTCGTGCCCGCCTGTCGGCTGTTGGTATCATCAGTAATTTCCTGTTCACTTGTATTGCATTTCCTCTACTCATTTGGCTGCTGTTGCGTGGCAGAGCCTTTTTTTAGACTTTTTGGACCTTTACTTTTTCGTTTTTCATTTTTTTTTTAATTTTATGTTTTGGTCATCAGCATAGCCTACTACGACGTCAATGTTTTAAGGCATGGCTGCTGCGTATCCTTGACATTTTTTTGTCCCACACACACGCAGTGGTTGCTATCTAACAAACGGCTTAAAAAAACCCAACTACAACTACAACTCGATGCTGTAATTTTTTCTGCATGTTCTATTTTATTTTGAAATGTCATCATTAAATACATTTGCATATCCTTTCATGTCATCTCTGCCAACGCTGCCAACGTACGCCGACTTTTTGTTTGCTGCTTATCCTTTTTTCAGATTTACCGCAACGTGTTTGCATAATTAATGAGGCGGGCACAACGCTCAAACACACACATACACTAACACATATATGCTTGTATTCATGTATATTGCTAATTTCCTTGACAGGATTATGTTGAATTTGAATAAACCTAAAATAAAAGCGAGTTAACTAACTACGCACACGAGCACATGTGTGTCTTGACTACGAGTATGTATGTGTATGCAAATTTTAGTTGGTACATTTCGAAAGTTTTACTTTACACAATTTTTGTTTGGCATAAATTATAATAGAAAAAAAATAAAAGCGAAAATGTGGCAGCAGCAAATAAATCTGAAACAAACAAAGGTTTGCTCATACACAAATAATTCACATGATTTTGTCATGCGGGGCGTATGAGTGATAACATTGGAATGAGCTTGGGATATAAACAATTTGCCGCTGCTTTTTGTAAATAAAATGTTCAAGGTGATTTAGTTTTAATTATTGGCTGTTATGATAAGATAGGCAGGCAGGTGGAGTAGCTGTCCAAAGGCGGAGCTCACGTAGGCCATGAAGGTCGATTGCGATACCACAATCAATCGAACTCAAGACAACTCACACATTGAGCCAGTTTGAGTTCCTAACGAAAGATAATATACATTGAACAGTCCCATCAGCTAAATCTCCTAGATTAAAGAAGAAGCCTTTCCCAGGTGAGGGTTCCTTCTTTTAGATGATGCAAGAAAAGTCCATAGAAGGTCCTTTTCATTCTCTTCCTCGTCCATACAACTACGAAGCAAGTAATTTCCCACCAGACATTTTTTTGTTGCCGGCAATAAGAAAACATTTCGCTCCCGGCAACAAATTTATCGCTGGTAATATCGCCAGCGTATCGATTTCGTATCACCAGTCGCTCTAAAACGTCCACCGAAAGCAACTCGCCGTGACGAGTCGTTTTCTTATCGCCTGGACGAGTCGTTTTCTTATCGCCTGGACGAGTCGTTTTCTTATCGCCTTGACGAATCGTTTTCTTATCGCCTTGACGAGTTATTTTCTAAATTAAGCAACTTGCTAAATTAAGCAATAAGTGTTTTGAACAAATGTATTTGTAATATTTTCATTTAATTTAAAAAGTAACAATTGGCAAAATTCAAAACAGTTAAATTAGTTGTTCTCAGTTGCCCAGTAAAAGTTTGAGCTCACGTTTTTACTCGACTATTCTCAGAATCCGGAGAGATTGCAGTGATTTTGTGGTATTGAAAGTGAGGACTTGGCTTCAAACAACATTTAATAGAGGCACACAACCTTTACCGAATTCAGCTGCCAGTAACAGTTCAGATTCAGACTATTCGTCGACGAATGAATAAAAATTTTTAAAATACGATCAATCTCACTGAAATACAAAACATAGTTCAATTCGATATTTCAAAGTCCTGGAAAACAAAGTGTTTTTGTACACAACACAATTGTTTTTTTGGGCCATGTTGCTAATTTGTCGCTGCGGAAATAAATCGGTGAGTCGCCAATTTGTTGCCACTGACAATTGTTGCCTATTTCTCACATTTTGCTTGGTGGGTTAAAAACAATTCCAATCTTTATGTGTGTGTGTATGTGTTCCAATTAAACAGTGTATCATCAAAACATCAATAATCGTTCTCATCTGGCACCTTTTTGGTGAGAGAAATTTAATTGAAAAGGCCCAAGTCAAGTAAAAAGGCTGATTGTGATACCACAATCAATCTAACTAAAGGCAACTCACTCATGGAAACAGTTTGAGCTCCTTACGAAACCGAGTAGACAGTGAATAGTTCTATTAGCTAAATTTCCTAGATTATGAAAAAATAAGTCCTCCTTCTACTAGACAATGCGAGAAAAGTCCATAAAAAGGATAGTGCGATTTCTTTCTCTTCCTCGACCATACAACTAGAAAAGAAGTCATTCGAAGGCAAAGTCAACTTTTAATGATGAGGAAACGTTGCGTTTTTTTTTATTCACTTTTCAATTTTCAAACCTATTCTCTTTATTTACTATGGAGTTTTTAATTAATTTTTAATTCTAATTAAATTTGAAATTAAATGTTATTAATTTTTGGATTTAAAATAAAGTGTTTTGCCATCGCCGCTTTTATATTATTTTTTAATTTGAAATCTTTAAGATTTGGAAATAAATTTTACTTCTTTAATTTTTCAACTCTTTTTAATTTTAATTTTTAATTCTTTTTAATTGTATTTATTAATTTTTTGTTAAAAAAAGAGTTTTGCCATAGCCGCTTTTTTATTATTTTTAAAATTAAAATCTTTTAGATTTGGAACTATATTTTGATTCTTCTTAAAGAAATTAAATTTGTGTTTTGCCATAGCCGCTTTCTTTATTATTTTGTAAATTAAAATCGTTTACATTTGGAACTATATTTTAAATCTTCTTAAAGAATTCAAATTTTAATTTATTCTATTTATTTTAATTTTAATTTTTTAATTTTAATTATTAATTTTTTGTTAAAAAAAGTTTTTGCCATAGCCGCTTTTTTTATTATATTTTAAATTAAAAGCTTTTAGGTTTGAAACTATATTTTAATTCTTCTTAAAGAAATTAACTTTTATTTTATTAATTTACAAAAAAAAAAAGTGTTTTGCCATAGCCGCCTTTTTTTATTATTTTTTAAATTAAAATCTTTTACATTTGGAACTATATTTTAATTCTTCTTAAAGAATTAAAATTTTAATTTATTCTATTTACGTTTAAATGGTTTTTCATTTGAAATCTAGCATCAAATTCTTTCATTTAAATGTAAATTTTATTTCCAATTTGAGTTTAAGTTTTTTTTATACTAATTTAATTCACATTATCTTTCTACCTTTGCCCTCCGCATAGCATCTTTCTCTACTTACCATCCTAACGCCACAACCCTTCTCCGCACTTTTAAATCCATTGCCGATTATATGAAGCCGCCTCGCTTTTTATCTCGTTGCAGTTGTCGTCAGCTGCCAAGGCAGTGAGCCATGAGTTGACCCCGTCCTGTTGCGTTGTGCTTGCTGCAGCCGCAGAAAAGTTGGCTCAAGCTGCACTCTATGCACTTAACAGATGCTATAAATAATTTAAAGCATATTTTCTGTCGCCACTTGGCTGCCCGTGTTTTATGCGCTCACCTTTACCGCATCCTCGGGCGCAGTCATAATCACAAAAATGTCATAAACTCCAAAGGAGGAAATTGATTTTTCGCTTTTGCACTCTTCTTTTTTGCCACTTTTCCGTGTGTTGTTTTTGCAGTTGTGTATGTGTGTTGGTATCGGAATAGCTCATTAATGGGACGCCTGCTGTGCAGTTGTTGTAGCTGTTGGCATGTTTTATCAAAATGTTCTATCTGTCGTTGCTTATTCTTGTGCAGCGGACACCAATGCAACGCCTTCGCGCTGAACACTGCGCAAATCTGATTTCGGACTGCAAGTGTCGCAGTATGGCTTTACCATTATTCAGCATAGTATTTAAATGCAAAATGCCGCACCTGATTCCACTGTGCTGCGGCAACTAATGTGCAAGCAAAATGAAAAATTCAAAACTGATTGCACCGCCATTAGTGCAACGTTACTATTTATCGTCACTCACACACGCACCCACTTGCACTCTTTTGCCGCCAGCACTGACGGCAATTGTTTTTATTGCCGATTTGATTGTTGCTGCCGCATTGCTGAACGAGTATCAGTGTCAGTGTTGACGTGTGCTGCGGGAATTGGCAAAAGCGGTTCGAGAGTTGCATGGCAAGTGGCTGTTGGCGCTCAAGAGCCAATTATCCTTGCAATCATTTTGCCATTTCACTTGCATGCAACCTACACTCACACTCACACTCACACACACGCTCGCCCACACACAAAACGCACAGACCTATCGACGCAGTGCTAATAATAAAGTACGAACAACACCAGCCGCACCACAACAACAAAAATAAAACACTGCAACGCAGCCAAACATGAAATCAAGCGTAATTTTGCAAAATGCAGCAACAAATTGAGGCCATTTGCACCAACGGGGCGAAAATGTGAAAAATTTAGGCCTTTCAAATATGGGCTGCATTTGCTGTTGTCGCTGTTGACTGTTTTCCTTTTTGCACGAGTTATTTGCATTAAAGTGGAAACGGATACGTCGGTGCGAAAATGGCCGTTTTTAGAGTGGCGAAAATTTGCGGCCCCGGTAGTTGTGGCGTCCAAATGCGGTTCGCTATTATTCATCAATGGTGATGTTGCAGGTGGCCGCAGCTGTTTGATAGACATCGGAAAAAAAATACAAACTTAAATTGAGAAAATTTTAAATTCAGTGAAAGTAAAATGTTGAAAAGCCACACAGTAAAGTTTGGCAACAAACAGCAAAGCAGAAAAGGGTAAAGTCTGGTGTCAGTTGGAAGTCTCGATAGACTTGCAACATTTACACATTTATTAGGCTGCCACAACTCTAACAAAGAGAAAAAATAATAAGATTTTTTTATTAAATATTCTCCCATTTTAATTTGAAAATTTTTGACAACAGAAATCCAGCAACCTATAATACTTATAAATTTAGTCTTTGTAAATGTGTACACCTTTGTATGATTTTTGCCAAAGTCCATACAGTTACTATTATTAATGTTAAAAAAATTATGAATCTAAAAAAAATTATTAATCTTAAAATTAGTAGTATTAGTATTAAAACATAATAAACAAAAAAAGCATAATAAGATTTTTTCGTTAAATATTCTCCCATTTTAATTTGAAAATTTTTGACAACAGAAATCCAGCAACCTAAAATATAAATTTAGTCCTTGTAAATGTGTACACATTTGTACGATTTTTGGCAAAGTCCCTACAGTTACTATTATTAATCTTAAAAAAATTATTAATCTTAAAAAAATTATTAATCTTAAAATTAGTAGTATTAGTATTAAAACATAATAAACAAAAAAGCATAATAAGATTTTTTAAATATTCTCCCATTTTAATTTGAAAATTATTTACAACAGAAATCCAGCAACCGAAAATCTAAATTTAGTCTTTGCAAATTTATACACTTTTGTACGATTTTTGGCAAAGTCCCTACAGTTACTATTATAAATCTTAAAACATATTAGTAGAGTTAAGCAGAAGCCTGTATAGAAATTTCGTAGTTAAATACGATTTGAAAATAATTCTCATTGAAAGCAAAATCGACTCAGTCATAAATGCCTTTTCCGCCGAAAACTCATCCTTGCAGCATCCTATTGCATGATTTTTATAGAAGTTTTTGCGAAAATTCATTTTTCTGCTTATACGCAGCAACTTTTATATTTCTCAAAGTCCTTTGCTGACTTCTCAACTTGGCAAAGCAAAATATTATTTTACAGTTTGCACACGACTTGCGCCTTATCTGCAGAGCCAAGCAGCACGTCTCACACACTGCCTTTAAGTTTTTTGGCCAAGTTAATCGCTGCTACATTTTTTCCCGAGTAGCTGTCAAATAGAAGGAAATAAGTGATTTGTATGTGTCAAACCCTTGTTAGCTGTTGACTACCTGCGGCAGTGCGCGAACAAAAACATAATAATTTATTTAGAACGCAATGGGCAATGGCTGTTCGTGTAGCGAATTTCAGTATAAAAACTTAAACTTATTTAAAATGTAATAGAAATACACATTTTGTATATAAAAAAAAAATTATTTCATATTGAGTATGGAAAAATTAAAGAAGTTCTTTCTTTAAGAAGAAGTTCTTTCTTCACTTTTTCAGAATTAGATTCAGCTTAAGATTAACTAATTTTAATTAGTTGAAAAGTGAAGCCAATCACCGTGTCTCCCATACGGACAATGTCTCTCATATGGACGACAACAAAGACGGAACCCTTATTTCCGGTGGAAAGATCAAATTGAGGAGGCCCCATCATCTGTTGGTGTGACCAACTGGAGAAGGAGCGCGCAAGACAGAGGCGCCTGGAGACAACTTTTGCGGCAGCTGTAAGCGATTGTTATGTCCACTTAAGTCAGAAAGTTAGTAAGATCAGTGAAGTAGGGCATAAATATTTAATCAGAGTGAGAAGATTAGGTCAGGTAGTGGCGGCTGCCTCTGTAAGAGCCACACTCGGAGGCCTCAGAAGCCCATTGTGATACCACAAATTTTATCCGTTTTTTTTTTAATGGGTTTGCAGCACTGCGGATGTGGGAAGGGGGGAGAGGACTTACAGTTTAACGCCGAATCCAAGCGGAGGTTGGCAGTTTTTCTGTCGCACTTGTGCGATTCTTTTAATTCTCATAATTTTAACCTTCCTCTGTCCCTAAAAAAAAATTACATTCGTACGCATAAAGGATTTCAATACATTTCAAGTGCAATATCCAAAGGAAACGAGTACAAAATATTTTTTTTATTAAAATTTTCCAGGAAGCAAATAAGAAAATTAAAATAAATTGACAGTAGGTACCTTTTTTAAAATACATTTTACACAACTATTTTGATTGTGTCCCTTCTTGCAGATCGATTCTTCTTCTTCTTCATCTGTGGTATATTTTTGTTGATACATGGCAGGGACGTAGCCAGAACTTGGTCATGAGGGGGAAGTGGTTTAAAAATTTTTATTTTGCCAATTTAATATTACATGCTTTTTAACCCTTTCCGGAAATTTGTACGATATATCGTACAATTTTTTCGACGATTTTTTATTTGACAGCGAACGCACTTTTTATGCAACAGCTTTTTAATTTTCATTAAGTAGACTTTGTTGTATCATTCTGTTTAAAAATATAAATCATAATAGCCGTGGCTACACAGTATGAGTGCGTTTTGTAAGCAGCATTTTGCAAGAATTTGAAAAACCAGCAAATGACAGTACTTCTGCGTAGGAATTTTTCAATATGTAATACTTTTTGGTACCAAAAAGCGAAACAATTTCAAAGTTTGAAGCTCAGTTGATTTATAGAACTTACTAAATTTAACATATTTTGCGTCTAAATATTTTTCCCGAGTCTTTAAAAAAATTGTACGATATATCGTACAAATGGAAAGCAAAGGTTGCAAGCTATGTTTGCATTTTTTTTAAGTTATGGGTTTGGTAATAGAATTTTTGCGTTTGCATGCCTGCCACGCCCATATGTAAACCACGTGATGAATTAAATTCGACTATTTGGCAATTTTCGATTAAAAATAAGAATTAATAGACGAGTTTGTGTTTTACTGGGCAGACACGGGTTATGTAAGATTAGACATGCGTACTTGCCACTCCCACTACCATAATAAAAATGGGCTATATTCAGTGCCTTTCTTTAAAACTGTACGAATTTTATTTGATTCTGTGTTTTATTGAGAGGACAAGGGCTTTGCATCAACAACAACGGTGAATAAATGTGAATAAATTGTTTATATATATAATTTATATAACTTTCGATCAAAATGAAATCACGTTTTGATTTTTTGTTGTTATAATTTATGTTTTCTATAAAAAAATCAATGAATTGTTCATAAAACTTAAAAAACCGAAACAAAAAATTCATGAATTTTTACTCCTTTGCGGACCATTGTACGATATATCGTACAACATGATTTTTTTTTTAAATATTTTTTTTATTTTATTGCTAAAATGTTCAATAAGTGTCAATATTTTGAAGGAACAAGTTTTATCCCAAGAAATGTGGAAATTGACCGGAAAGGGTTAAAGTAAACTGCACTTTTCAAAGAGGGCATTTTGTGGTGGTGCCACCCATATGCGACTTGGTGCAATTAAAATTTCATGAAATTTGGTTCGAAGTAAAAGTATGTTTGTGTCACTTGTACAAAAATTCGATGCTTATTTGCAAAGAGCAAATATTAAGTTTTGCTTTAAAGTTGGTAGAACTTTAACCGAAACATTTCAATTTATGAACCAAGTTTATGGTGATGATCGCCAGTTCATGAGTGGTACACGCGATTTAAACACGATTACTAGGACATAAATGATGACCAATGTCTTAGCCAACTGAAATCCGCGATCAGCGCAGATTTAATCAAAACTTGGCGGCAGCTCATCAAAGATCAGCCAAAATCGACTTCAAATTGAATTTAATCTTCGCTTTCCTTATATACCCACCCGGGTGATCTTTTTAATATTTATGTTCAATATCTGCCAGAGTGTTTATCCAATGTTGTTATGATATGGAAGTAGTTTTCAATAACAAAAATTATATGTTTTTTGGAAATATTATTCATGCTTTATTTATTATTTTTGTTATTTTGTATGCCAAATACCCACACGGGTGATCCCAGGCGCTTCTGTGTCGCATTTTAATTGAACTTTTGGCTATCGAAAGACACTTGAGACACTCATCGATAGACACTTGTGACTGATTTTTTACTAAAAGTCGAATTTTAACCATCAATTACTCCTCGTTTTCACCTGATGCGGCATCGTGTGAGTTTCACCTTTTAAAAGAAATGCACTTATCGATTAAAAAAAGACGTTTTGAGGACGTAGAAACCATCCAAAAGGCTTGCACCGACATCCTGAAGGACATTCCAGCCGACAATTTAAAACACTTATTAGACATGCATTATTAGATAATGCAAATAGCTGTACTGAGCCTGAAGGGGACTATTTAAAAAATCATATCGGTTTTTCCTAAAAGATTGTTTATATTCTTTTCAATGTTTAAAGGTGAAAAGATCGCTTTGCTAAGTGGGAAGGTACATACCATGCATAGTGATTGAAAATTTTGGATATATTGCATCATTGATCCATAGAATTGAATAAGTTACGAAACATTGCCCATAATACCGTACTCGAGATACTGTTAACGCTTCAGCTGTTATTTAGTTAGCTAATCATGGAAAGGTACACAAAAAGGTACCTGATTGTGAGCTCTGGTTTTTCTAATTTCATGCGTATCTGATTATGAATTGAACAGAAAAACAGTGAATTTACGTCAGAGAAAGTTTATCTAAGTCTCAATCTGCAGTATGTTTTTTATGTACGGCAGTTATTTTTATTTGATCAACAAATAACAAATGTGTGACAACATTTACCGTTCAACAAAAAATAATTGGTTATTTGTACAACTGAAAAACGGAATCGGCTTTTGAAGAAAGAACTACAAGCCTGGGCTGGCTTTCGCGTGTTTCCTATAAAACGCTCGAGTGCTTTTAGTGTAAATCACTTAAGCACAGCACGGCAAAGAGTGATTACCTCTCGACACCAGCAACGACCGCAGAAGAAAACAAAAATTTTAAAAATGAAACTGTTTACCGTACTTCTCATTTGCGCACTTCTGGCCTGCTCCGTGCAGGGCCAAGCCATTGCTAACGTCGAGTACTCTCTGCTGCCAGCTTTGGCGAAGATGGAGGAAATTTTGCGTAAGGTGGCGGACAACGTGGAGAGCGGTGTCAACGCGGCCAACAATGCTAAGGACCAAGCGCAAGCGGTAAGTCAAACGAATTGAGATTTATTAAAGGAGTGAATAAATAGAAGATAGGACACATTCGAATTGAATTTTAAAATGGAAAGATTACCAACAAAAATGAGTCAAATAAAAATCGAAAAAATCGAGAGCATTTGCGAAAGTGAGAACAGGTTGTGACATTTTAAGGAAGAAGGCATTCGATCTCCTATAGAATTGCTAAGAAACTTTACTTAAACTATCGAAATTTCATATTTAAAATTTGTGAATTTTCAGGTTTTGGCGAAAATCGCGAGCGCGCTGCGCCTTCCCAGTGGCCGTTAATGCTTTGCATTGTGGTTAAGAACTAAATTCGCGTAACTTCAAATACCCAGCAAAATTTAAAATGAATAAAAAGCAAAATCAAAATATGACAATTTGTTCAAGCATTATTATTATTATTATTTGACAGCCCGATTACGAGACTAAGGCGAATTTTGTACAAGGTTGGAAGGGACCTACAGTTTTATGCCGATTCCGAACGGCGAGTTGGGAGCTTTTTCATAGGCAATTTTTTACTCTCAGAGGTTTGCCATTTCGTGCTGAGAGGACAGCCGCCGAAAGAAAAATTGTTGTTTTTCTTTTTTTTCGGTGTTAGCAGCAATGGAGTCTTGAACCTGGGTTCGAGCGTCGCATTTGACTGGCGGCCCAGCGCACTAACCAGCTGAGCTACGGCGGCTGCTGTTCAAGCATTACTGACGGCTTTTTACACTAAAAAGACAATTGCGATCATTTTAAGGGTTTTCCATTTTTAAATATTTGTATTTTCTTAAGTTTTTCTGTCTTTGGTGACTTTTATTTTTTTACTGTGGAAATTTTTATATTAAAAAAAATTTTTTTTGTGAAAAATTAGCCAAACCCGATGTGTACTTATCGAGATATTGGCGGATATGATTTGTAGTCTTTGTAGGTATGGAAAACTTGCGGTCTTTTTAGTGTTAAGTTTGAGTCACTCATAGTGGGATTCTGTTAGTGTCCGACCGAAACCACTTTTTTGGGCCGAAACCGAAACCGAAACCGAATATTCGGTTTTTTTTTAATATTCGGCCGAAACCGAAACCGAAACTTTCTAGTTGATATAAAAATCACCATATCAAGCACTTTTTTCAACAAACGAATTTTACATTAAGTAAATAAAGAACAAACAAACAAACATAGCATAAATAAATAAATACTTATTAAAAAAAAACAATTTATTAATTTTTTAAAAACGTAAACATGAAAAAATCACCCTTTCGTACCTTACTCGCTAATATTCAAAATTAAATAATTTAATATTATATGCTAAAAAAATAAATTTATTTACATTGGTGGCATCTAAATTATTCCTCCTTTCACTATATATCTGCTACACAATAAAATGTAAAAAATATTCTAGAAAGTTTCGGTTTCGGCTATTCGGCCATTTTTTGGCCGAAACTGAAACCGAAACCGAAACCACTTATTTGGGCCGAAACCGAAACCGAAACCGAATATTCGGTCGGACACTAGATTCTGTATTTCAGCGGTCGTGGCCACATATTTGAACAGCTGTTTCAATCTGAATACAATCGACCAGTGTTGGAACAAATTACTTAAAAGTTTTACTTAGTTATATTACATATTAAAGTAATATTATTACTTATTACTTGAAAATCAAAGACATATATAAGAAACAAGTTATACTACTTCCAAAGATTTGGTAAAAATGTTACTGAAAATATATAACTTAACAAGTTATATCATCAACAATATCATCACTTTAATTCTTTTATACTGACAAAAAATATAAAAAGAAAGAAAAATGAAGAAAAGTATTAAATAAATAAGTAACTTTATTACTGAAAAAGTAATATTATAACTGACGGTTATTACTTGCGAGGAAAGTGAAAAGACCTTTTTGCTAAAAATTTTAAATAATTATAGGCCATGGAGGGGGTTCTGACACCCAAACCCCCTCTTGGCTACGCCCCTGATATATGGTATTTTTTCTTATTATTTCGTTTTATAAAAAATCAACTCAGCTTTGCTTATTTTCTTAGTTCTCGTGCATAGAAATGCATTATAAATGTAATTGTACATGTAAAAATGTAAAATAATGCTGATGATAAAGCCAGAAATTTTTACAAAATTCCAATAAACCGTTTAAAATAAAAATTTGAAAAATAGTCATTTGTGCGTTGTTTTCTATGCAAGTGTCAGGTAAAGGTAAATGTTTGTAGATAGCGATAGAAATAGATTAGCTTTTCACCAGCCCGAGCTGGGATTCGAACTTAAGGTCTCCGATATGAGAAGCCAGTGCGCTACCCGCTGGAATATCGAAACCGGCCATCAGAGTGAAAATGTAGACCATTTACAGAAAAAGTTTTAAATATTATCCACGTCATCGTCTACACACTCTTTACTTAAGTACTTCGATATCCTGAATCATCAGTTTTCAAATCTTTTTTGCCGTTCCATTCATCTGCAATATGTATGAAGCTTGTACCACCTATAAAGGCCTCGCTGTCATAAAAATTGTTTAACTTTCATGAAAAGCCCATACCACTGCCTTGACTAAAAGTTATTCCTAGTCAGAAATCCAGCTGACAATCTGCAACCTGTCTATTTGAGCTAAATAGAAGATCGTTTTGCAGCAGAATATAAATTATTAGATAACTTATCAGCCCAGAATCGTGTAAGATGGAAGAGTCTTGTGGAGGCACTATGCTCCAGAGAGGAGTGAACAAGGAAAAAATAATTGTCACAAACCTCTCTGTGGACCTATTCGTGAAACCCTACTATGGGTTTGGATCCAATGGGCAGAAGGTAGTCATTATGCGACAATCTCAGCATTGTTGTTCAATTCTGAAGATAAGAAAGTGATTGATGAAGGCCTTAACCCTTTCGCTATTTTGTTGCCATATGGCAACATGCCACTTTGTGGACGTCTGCATCCTCTATGGTTGCAAGAATACATCTTTTTGTTGGTCTTTAGAATATTTTGAAGTTTAAGGAAAAATTGGAAATTAATAAACTGAATATGTAAGTTTAAAGAAGAGAAGTATACAAGTTTTTTAATGGTATATCTTGACATAGTAAAGGAAGAAGAAGCAGAAAAATGAGAGAACTTTTTAATTTGATGTTTTCTTGCAATTTAGGTACTTTTTCTTTTAAATGTTGGCTGAAGTAAATGAAAAAATATTCAAATTTTCGTTATGCGTAAAAAGTTTAATGTTTAAGTAATTATTACAGCCACAACGATGTGGTTGCTCTCATAGAAAAACACTCTAAAATACAGGGTCCAAGTATAAAAATTAAAAAATTTCTTATGGAATGTTGCTAATGTAACCACATAGAAGCGTAAGACGTAAAATTTAAAATTTTAACTTTCCTCAGTAAAAACCTGTAGCGAAAGGGTTAAGTGCAGCAAGAGCGTTATAGACTTTTTATTTCAATTCGCCAACTTTTTGTATTTGAGAAAGCATCGATGTCACCAAACCACTATACACCAAACCAGGGGCGGATTTACAAAAATATTTTGGGGGGTTTCAAAAAGTAATTCTATAATATTCATAAAATGTCAAAAATGCCTTTTAATTTGTATGTAGTTTTAAATTCGATCCTAATATTTCGGGGGTTCAAACCCCCTTGAATTCGCCACTGCACCAAACCCACGTATCGGAGTTTAAAATGGTTCCATGTTCACAGATGACCTCAAATCAAGATTTTCTGTGCTCTAAATGCAGTCCTGAACCTTCACAATACCTGACAATTAGTGTCCCAGCGGGCATAACACTCAATGCCATATTGAAGACATCTCTGTTCTTACGCAAACATCGTTCTACGTCCTCTGTCCTATGCATCGAACCTGACCACAAGCCCCGCCGTCTAAGTCGATAAGTAGTTGTAAGTGTTCTTGCTTTGGCAACGACATCAATTGCAGCTTTGCGTGATTGTAGACAACAGAAACAATACATTTGAAAGCAAATTTTACACACATTTTTGTAAAAAAAAAACAAGCAGAAATAAACTCACGTAAGGAATAGACAAATAGATCGAGAAAATAAATGTTTTTTGTTGGTTCTTATCGATTTGGCTACTTTGTTGCTTTTGTTGCCTGCATTCTGTTCAATGTACTTGAGCAAAGTTTTGAAGAATTTTAATTTTCCCGACATCACTTGAAGCAGCATTATTGTCCACATCGTCATTATCATTATCATCATCATCATCATCAATATCATCGTTGCCAACATGAAGATAATTACCGCCGGCAGGACACCAGTTGAACTTTTCGCATGCAACATGTCATCGAGTTCAGAGCAGTCATTGAGGGCTCATTGAAAAGGGGTGAAAGGCAGAGAAGTGCCTTATGTGTGACACGCTGAACTCGGAACTCGGTCCGCCTGAACTGGTGCTGCTCTTTTGGCTATTAGAAATTTTCTACTTGCGCTGTCTGCTCAAATGCTGCCTTTGTATAAATTCGAGAATTTAAAGAAGCAGGAAAAGTGGTCGGCAAACGAAACCGTTCGTGAGTTAGGGCGAGTTTGATTATTTGTCGCTCTTGTCAAAGGAAGTGACCATTGTCATTGTCATTGTGTGTCATTGTGTTTCTGTGCTGATGTTCACTCGATATCTGCGCGATTGCATGTCAGCTGCTCGTAACTGAATGCCGCCACTTGATTGTGCAATTGGAAGTGAGAATTGGACGGATATTTGCCATTTATTGGGTTTATTTATTTATTAAGATTCTCCATGTTTTTTTGTTTCTCCTTTTTTTGTAATCACATTCAAGTTTAGTGCCATGTGAGTTGAAAGTTAAGTATTTACCGATTGCAAAATTGCCAAGAAGGCATCTCTACAAGTCGCAACAGTCAATGGAGGCCACTTTGTTCAGCTGTTTTCAATCGTGAATATTTTACGCTGAAGCAAAATAAGCCAACACCTGCCTGATCGCTTAGTCAAACTAATGTTTGGCCATGAATCTAGTTAACCCTTTCGCTATTTTGTTGCCATATGGCAACATGCTACTTTGTGGACGTCTGCATCCTCTATGGTTGCAAGAATACATTTTTTTGTTGGTCTTTAGAATAGTTTGAAGTTTTAGGAAAAATACGAAATTAATAAACTGAAAACTGAAGTTTAAAGAAGAGAAGTATACACTTTTTTTAATAGTATATCTTGACATAGTAAAGGAAGAAGAAGCAGAAAAATTAGAGAACTTTTTAATTTGGCGTTTTCTTTCAATTCAGATACTTTTTTTTTTTAATTTTGGCTGAAGTAAATGAAGAAATATTCAAATTTTCGTTATGCGTAAAAAGTTTAATGTTTAAGTAATTATTACAGCCACAACGATGTGGTTGCTCTCATAGAAAAACACTTTCCCCAGTAAAAACCTGTGCAAAAGGGTTAACCTGAATGAGGCTGTCAACTGCACAACAAAAAGTTGTTTACTTAAAAAATTTTGTTTAAACCACTTAAATATTGCAAGTTGTTGATTTGAATATTTCACACATGTGAAAATGATTTTCAGACATTCGCTGAAGTCTGAAAAAAAACGCCAGCTGGCAATGAGCAAATGTTGTGTGTCAAGAAAAATATTTAATTTGCACATTGCCATAAATAACGACACAATACGAATTCGTATTTTAATTCGCGATTTTAAATTCACTTAATCGGTTGTAAAAAATTGCCATACATTTAAAATGGGTTTTCTGTTTTATTGCCGACACTCATAAATAATCCGTTTGCCAGAAACACATGCGACTTGAACTGCCGTGTGCGTACGTCGACACGTATGAACGAAGCATCGAGCGGTTGTACGCACTGAGCGCACGTTTGGGATAGGTCGACCGACTGGCCGTATGTGAAATATATGTGTATATATATGTGTATAGATATATCGGGTGCACTTGCCGCAACATGCAGACTTATACATCAATAGGGACAATTTTTTATGTAAACTGATTGAATGATGTGTTCAAGTGTGTATGTGTGTGTAGGCGCACTTTTTTATGAGGTAGGGTTGTTGTTATTGTTTGTGTTATTAATTAGTTTTAAAAATCTATAAACCTTTGACTCAAAATTAAAAGGAGTAGCAAAAGCCGACTGCGACAAATGAAAGGCAAAAACAATACACAACGGTGGTTATGTACAACAGGGGCGTAGCCAGAACTTGACCATGGGGGGATTTAAAATTTTTTTTTGCCAGTTTAGTAATACGTGTTTTTTAAAGCAAAGTGCACTTTCCAATTGTGGTGACTTATGTGACTTAATGCATTGGAAACTAAATTTTTTCCCGATTTTTAGTAAAAATTTCATGAAGTTGGTGCACTGGAAGCGAAGTTATTGCATCTAAAGTGAAAGTATGTTTGTGTCATCGTACAAAAATTAGCATCGAACAATATTAACTTTTGCTTTACTTATACTCACCCGGGTGATCTTTTTAATATTCATGTTTAATATCTGCACAAATTTGAAGGTAATTTTCAATAACATGAAAAAATATTTTTTTAGAAATTTTGTTCATGTTTCTCATTATGTGTCCAATGAATCCTCTGGAAAGAAATTTTCTAATATTTTCCATAGTCAAAAAATAAATCATTAAAATTAGGCCTTTTTTCGAAAAACGAACTATCGCCAGAGGAAGATACTAACTACTGAAGTATAAAAAAATTGTATTTGTCATCCGAGCGAACGACATTGGTAAACGACGTATACAAAAATTTGTGGCATCTCAATAGCATAAATTTATCGCATTTTAACTGAACATTTGGCTATCGAAGGATGCCATCTCATCGATCGACACTTATTTTGACTGTTTTTTCGTTTACTGAGAGTCCAATTTTAACGTAGAAACCATTTAAAAGGCGTCCTGAAGGACATTCCGGTCGACGAACTAAACTACTCTTTAGACATGTTTTTAGATCATGCAAATCTCTGTATTGAGCCTAAACGGGACTACTAAAAAAAAATTAGTTTCGCCAAAAAAATTGTTTGTTATTATTCTTTTAAATGTTTAAAAATGAAAAGACATTTTTGCTGATGTGGGAACGTACTTACGATGCATAGTGATTGAAAATATTGACAAATTATAGGCTATGGGGGGTTCTGACACCCAAAACCCTCCTTGGCTACGCCCCTGATGTACATGAATATAGAATATGTATGTATGTATGAATACATCGCATCTATGTAGGTATGTATGTGTAACAATGCGCGATTTTTAATGTTATTATTTTGGTTTTTGTTATTTTTGCCTTTTTATTGTGTCTATGATTGTGACGCCTCACAAGTTTATTTACTTGTTTGCAGCTGTTACATGAGGATTTACGAAGCTTAGAGTTTTGTAATTCGTTTGTTTTGTTGTTTGTTTGTTTGTTTGATTTGGTTTAATTTTCAGTATTTTTGTTTCATTTTGTTTTGTGTGTGGGTGTGTGTGCCAATTCGCTAAGTCGATTTTTGACTTGATTCACAAAAATTAGACAACAAGAGCATAAAACAGAGCATAAAAATATTCAGGGACGTGGCATTCAATATTAGAGGTGTTCTAAAAATTTTTAAGAAAAAATAAAAAAAAAATTATTAATAATTAATAAAATACTAACTAAGAAATAGGTTAGGTTAGATTTCGATGATTGTGTGCAGTTCAAACTGCACTTCACCTCGGATACCTGAAAAAGTTTCTTTGCGAATGCAATTGAATGAGATTTAATTAAATAAACTAATTTGACTTTTTCAAAAGTTCAGAAAATCCAATAGTTCAGGTTTCTAAATCAGTGCACAGACAAAACAAGAACTAAAATCAGAATTTCAAACTAGTTTTTTACGAAGTTCAGCAGCTTTTTTAGTTAAACGTCTAATGCGTTACTCAAACAAAACCAGAGCTTCAACAAAAATTTTAACCAGGACTTCTGCTTTGAAATCTTCTTGAAGCTTAGCAGATCTGATACTCGTAGTTTAGCTTCTAATGGTCTGACAAGACTAAAACCCAAATTCCAAACAACAACAGCGACATTTCTGTAGAGCTGGAGAAGAAGTGTTCTATCGTTTCTCCGTTTGTTCTTCATCAGCATAGCTTCATCTGATCCGAGTTTAGCAGATCTTTTAGTTCAACTTCTAATGCGTTACTTAGACAAAACAAGAACTTCAATCAAACTTTCAACTTGTTGTTGTTCTTCGACTTTTTGCTAAAGTTTAACGGATGCGATAATTCAGCTTCAACGCGTTGCTCAAACAAAACAAGAACTTTAACAAAAATTTCAACCTGGTCTCGAATCTTCTTCTTGACATCTTGGTGAAGTTTAACAGACCCGAAAGTTCATCTCCTTTTGCATTGCCAAGACAAAACAAGAACTTCAACAAGAATTTTAACCAGGAATTCTTCTTCGACTTCTTCCTAAAGTTTAACAGACCCGATAGATCATCCTTTAATGAATTGCTATGACAAAATAAGCACTTCAAAAAAATTTCAACCTGGACTTTCTGTTTGACATTTTCATGAAGTTTAGCAAATTTGTTTAGCTTCTGCTACTCTGACAAGACAAGAACCTAAATCCCAAACAACAGCAACGACATTTCTGCAAAGCTGGACAGTGCCATTGGCTGTAAAAAGTGTTCTATCGTTTCTTCTTCATTAGTATAGCTTCATCTGACCCGATATCATAACTCCATCGAGTTATCAGCCATACCACCTACTTGCTAGACGAACCGACAGACTGATGGATTTAACTAGATCAATGTTCCAGTTAATTTTGGTCACAAGACGATGTCTCCAGAAAAAGTTTGACAAAGACACTTTTTTTATAATACTTAATTTGTTCATATAAACCATTTTCAAGAGTATTTTGTACCTCGTCTGGTTGTGCATTTAAATACCCACATCAGAAGTTTGGCTTCTGAATTCCTATGAAATAAAATTTACTTGTTATGAATTGAGTACATTTGAAAAAAAAAACTATTTTCAAACTTTTCCCGAACACATTTATTTACTTTTTTTAATTTTGAACATATGTAGCCTTCGAATTTCTTATCTCAAAACGGACTCAAAATTACTCCAGAGTAATCGTGTACTATTTTAGTTGCATGGCTTTCTCACTTAAAATCTTTTGTGACTGTTAGAATTTTTTAAGGTTGGATTGAATAAAAAACATGACATTTTCTAATTTCTAATTTCTAATTTTTAAAAATTTTGAACATTTTTTTTTTTAAATTTGCTTCATAACTTTTATTTATGATTTATTATTTTTATTTTTAAAAATTCTATTATTTTGAAAAAAAAAATTGTTACGTTGAATTACTACATTTTGGATAAAAGTTATGAAGCAAAGTAAAAAAAATTTCTTTCAAATAATAGTTATCGGCAACGTAAATAACAAAAAATCATAAATAAAAGTTATGAAGAAACGTAAACAAAATTTTCTCAAAATAATAGTTATTGGTAACGTAAATGAAAAAAATCATAAATAAAAGTTATGAAGCAACGAAAACAAAAAAAATAATAATTAACGAGAACGAAAAAATAATTTGTTCCTCATAAGAGTTATTACGCAACTTAAAAATTAACTGTCGCAAATAATAATTATAAACAACAAATAAAATTTATGTTGCGTTGTAATAGTTACATTGAAATTATTTTTTAAAAAACTTATAATAATAATAATTATAAACAACAAATAAAATTTATGTTGCGTTGTAATAGTTACATTGAAATTATTTTCTTAAAAAACTTATAATAGTTAAATCCTTGGATCAAAATCGTTTAGGGGATTTAAAAAATTAAATTAAATTAAATTGTTAATTAGATTAAATTGTTCGCGTAATTTAATTTTGAAATTATTATTAAATTTTCTGCAATAATTTTTAAATATTCGCATACTTAAATGTTGCAAAAAATAGTTCAAAATAAGAAGAAGAAAAGATATCTTTCGGGCCAGCCGAATTCCACCCAGCACGCACCTGACCGAGCAATCCAACTAAGCAACAGTGCGAACAAAGGAACAGCACACAGAACTGCACGTGTGGCTGTCTTTTTATTTTTTTATTATAGAGATGGAAAACATCGAAAGAAAAGACCTCGTCAATGTGGGACTTTAACCTCACTAAAACCACCTCTTTCTCGTCCTTTAGCCCGCCCGGTAGTGCCGCTACCACGTCTGGCCATCTGTCTGTCCCAATGTGTGTGCGTAAGTATTCCTTTCTGCGTGTGGCAAATTTTTGGCTTTGTGCTTGTGCGACAGACACCCGTAGCCAATAAGCCAAATCCGCACACACACCAAAGCTGCAGCGACAAGAGCGACAAAAGCAAAGCAGTAGCAAATTATTTCTTTTCAATGTCGCATTCATCATCACGCTTGGCCCATAATCGCGCGGCCAAAGTGTTTGTGTCGCTTCACGCACACATTGCAAAGCATTCGACACACACGCTTTTGGGCTGCGCCTGACCAGTGTTGCTGTGTCGTTTATTGTTGTCGTTTATTGTTTTGAAGCATTCGACTTTAGTTTGGCGGCGCTTGGAGGTGCGAAATACACACGTAAATAGAATGCTGGGAGCTTATGGCATAGGCTGTGCCATTTTTCAATTATGACTTCTTACATTTTTGCCATAATTTAGGGCGGCAATAAACCCATAAGCAAGTGAAATGAAAAGGCGTAGCATCAACAAAGTCTTAGCGTGCGTGGGCTGTGACGTGCCGCAATGCTGTCCACACTTCATGGCCAATTATGTGCATGAGTGGCCAATAAAATGTGATTCATGCTGCCGACTTTTTGCCTGTGCCGGGCATATTTTCGCTTGTTGGGCAGCTGAAGGCCGCCATAAGTTTGTGGTAATTGCAGCAATAAAGCCGCATAAATTGACCCTGGCATGCAGGTGAATTATTGCCAGCTTCGATGTGAAAGTTTCTTATGGGCAAAAATGCGAGTGAGAAGTGAGAAAATTTGAATAACATTGAAAATGAGAAAAACATAAGAAATGTGATCAAAATTTATTGCGTATACAATTTTTTGTTCACTTTAAAAACTTTAAAAGCATTTGTATGAAATTGTTAAATCATCAAAAAGCATTTTCATTGTATGGTCGAATCAATAAGTTAAAACTGATGATTAATTGCCAAACTGATAAGCATAAACAAATGGGTATGAAATGATCGCTTTGGGGGTTATTAAGTGGTATTTCTTGCACTGTACAACACCAAAAAAAATAACAAGGTTCTGACAACGGATTCTGGTAGAGGGGACCAAAAAAAAATATACGTGTATCGGCGTTTTGAAAGTTTACGTTTGAATTTTTTTTTAGGGGGGGTCAAAGTTTTCCCCTTTTTGCAGATTCCTATGGTGAATCGGCATACGAAAACCATGTAACCTCACATTTTAGGTATATGATGTGTTCAGCAATTTGATGTAAAATACTACGAAGAACATTTTTGTGGAGCATTTTAACCCTGTAGCTCTTATTTGTATGGGTCAATTTGACCCTTTTTTCTAAAATGCCAAAAATGTCCTGTAAAACAGGACTTTTTAAGGACAAAATGTACCACGAAAATATTCGCCATAAAATTCTACTGTAAGTTTTTGAATACATCAAAGCTCAGAAATTAACTTGAACGCCAGAATTAAGCCAAAACTGAAAATGTGTTTAAGTGTTTATTTCGTACTTATTCAAAATTGGTACTAAGATGTCCTACAAAACTTGATTTTTGAAGGTTAGTGTGTATGACAAAAATGTTGAACGCAAAATTTCACTATAAGTCACCGTACAAAAGAAAGCTCATATACCTAAAATGTGAGGTTACATGGTTTTCGTATGCCGATTCACCATAAGAATGTGCAAAAAGGGGAAAACTTTGACCCCCTAAAAAAAAATTCAGACGTAAACTTTCAAAACGCCGAAACACGTATATTTTTTTTGGCCCACTCTACCAGAATCCGTTGTCAGAACCTTGTTATTTAAAAAAAAAAATTGATTTTGTTGTGCAGTGTTAAGTATTATCAGGGAAAGGATTTTGTGGAAATTGCCTTTTTTGTTTGCTGCTAGATAGAGCATTTCTGATTGAAAATGAGCACGAATTAGGTCCTCCTGGTTAGAAATATACTATTTTTATTTTGCATTTTTTTGCCTTAAAAAGGCAGTTTGCCTTTTTCGCCCATAAATGCCTTTTTTAGTGCCTATTTTACCTATAAATGCCACAAAATGCCTTTTTCAAGATTTGTCGAGCGCTTTTTTATTTTTCTTTCGTTTTTATTATTTTCCCCCTTTTGTTTCGCAAAAATACCTTGAAACTAAAAAAAATTAAGTGGCAACATTGCAATTTCGTTAACTTATCGATGTTTTTACATTGATTTGATCATTCCTAAGCCGTTATTTTTTGTTGTGCAGTGGAAAATTTAAAAAAAAAAAATGCCAAAACTAAAAAGTTCGGTTAGTGCAAACCTAAAACCTTGATGTTCCTTTTCTTTTACAAAAAACGAGGTATAAATATTTTATGTTGCATACGTCAGATGCAATAAAATTATATTATTATTATTATTATTTTCTAGTATTTTTTCTGATTTTTAAATGCCTGTTTTTGCCTTTTTAACAGTTTTTAATGCCCTATTTTGCCTTTTTAGGCAGTTTTTAGTGCCTTTTTCTGCCTTTTTGGCAGTTTTCAGTGCCTTTCCGTGCCTTTTTTGCTATTTTATTTTGCCTTTTATATAGGTTTTTAGGTCCTCAAATTCCTTTCCCTGGTTATTATTTATTTAGTTTCATGTGAAGTTTATAGTTTGGATGTCATGCTTGTGATTTTGTGCCCTAATGCTTTCATCTCCCATAGGACATATTTGTGTACTATAGTTGAAAGTTCTTCAGTTCAGAAGACGAAGACAGAATTTTCATAACACGGTCCTTTTTCCAATTTCAGTAAACACTAAACATTTTGTTAGTAGAATGAATAGACCAATGAAAGACATATGCAGTCGAATGTTCTGCACTGCAAAATACACAAAGTTTCATATCAATATTGATTTTCCTTAATGTGGCAGTCCTTCCGATTAACTTAAATAGAACTGGCAATTTAACAGCACACACCATTTTGTTTTGTTTGTATTTAGACAATATTGCAAAATTATTTCAACATAATAACCAAGTATGATGCCGCACAAAAGCAAAAGTAAAATTAGTTATCGTTTAATTTTCTGCAGTCCAGAGTCTAAAGTCTCAGTCGAATACACTAAACACACATCTGCACTGCATGAGAGCACAATTTCCCAACAAATCTCACACCCGGTGGCACTAATCCCCCCCGAAATGCTTGAAGATTTACAGCAGAAAATCGCCAAACCAGCCAGCACAGTTTATCAAATCCAAATCGAAATTTCACATTTTGACAGCAACATCGATGAATTGTTGCTGTGCCGTTGCGGCGTCGTTGTTTTGTGCTGTTTGGTTTGTTGTTTGTTTGTGTTGTTGCGGCGATAGCATATCACTTCGCTCCGCTTGGCATTGCGACACAAAATTCTTCCATAATGTGCGTTCCTGATGATTAATGCGATTTCTTGTTTCCCCCATCTACACTCCCACCCACACACACACACACACACACACACACACACAAAGCATGCAGAACGACACCAAAGATGAAAATGCTGCTGCAAGACTATGCTGTGCCGTTTGTCGGCGTGCGGGCCAAATCCAATTTTGCATGGCAAACTAACTGACAGACGGACGAGCGGCACTCGCTTACAATTTCTTTCCGGCCTTCGTTTACAATAAATCAATTTTTGCTTTCGATTTTTGATTTTTGTGCTCCATTCTAACTAAGCTTTGGGCTCTGCATGTTCTCCGTATGTGTGTGTGTGTGTGTGTGTTATATAGCTGATGCCTACATATAATGCTTGGTTGGCCGGTTGCTTGGCTACTGATTCTGTTGCTTTTATATTTGTCGCAGCTAAAGTTTGCTTCGAGTTCTTGGACAAAAGGCGGAACAGCTTATTCGAAATTGGCAACGTCACAGTGACAGTAGGGCAGTGACCGATTCGTTGAGATTGTGTTGCAGTGAAACTACTCTCGGAGATTTGTCATATCCTGCGGAGCTATCAAATGAAAAGTTTTCTTCGTTTGATGTTGATTTAGTGAATAATCGAACACATGAACCGCTGATTCGCGTTGCTATGTAAAAAATTACTTGTGCGGAAATAATTTCATTCAAAATATCATACTATGAAATCAACAAAATATGGCATTTTTATGGAACTGATAAACTTTGAAATGTGGACTTTAGGAAGTAAGTAAGTAACAAGACCTCTGTAAAAAATTGCTTGTGCGGAAATAATTTCATTCAAAATATGTACTATGAAATCAACAAAATATGGCATTTTTATGGAACTGATAAATTTTGAGATGTGGATTTTAGGAATTGTGAGTAACAAGACCTCTGTAAAAAATTTGTTGTGCGGAAATAATTTCATTCAAAATACGATGAAATCAACAAAATATGGCATTTTTATGGAACTGATAAATTTTGAGATGTGGACTTTAGGAATTGTGAGTAACAAGACCTCTGTAAAAAATTGTTTGTGCGAAAATAATTTCATTCAAAATACTATGAAATCAACAAAATATGGCATTTTTTATGGAACTGATAAATTTTGAGATGTGGATTTTAGGAATTGTGAGTAACCTCTGTAAAAATTTGTTTTTGCGAAAATAATTTAATTCAAATTACTATGAAATCAACAAAATATGGCATTTTTAATGTAACTGATAAATTTTGAGATGTGGATTTTTGTAATTGTGAGTAACAAGACCTCTGTAAAAAATTGTTTGTGCGGAAATAATTTCATTCAAAGTACTATGAAATCAACAAAATATGGCATTTTTTATGGAACTGATAAATTTTGAGATGTGGATTTTAGTAATTGTGAGTAACAGGACCTCTGTAAAAAATTGTTTGTGCGGAAATAATTTCATAAAAAATACTATGAAATCAACAAAATATGGAATTTTTATGGAACTGATAAATTTTGAGATGTGGATTTTAGGAATTGTGATTTACCTCTGTAAAAAATTGTTTGTGCGGAAATAATTTTATTCAAAATACTATGAAATCAACAAAATATGGCATTTTTTATGGAACTTATAAATTTTTAGTAAATTTAGTAATTTTAGTAATTTTAGTAATTGTGAGTAACAAGACCTCTGATTCTTGGGAGAAAATATGTAAACTTTTCACCTTCCATATCACACTGAGGTATTGGGTTTCAGTTGTCCTTGGAGAGAAAGTGGTACAGACACTTAGTCGATTGTTTGTTTTAGGGCATGACCATTCCGCTGCAAGTAGCAGAATGGTCACCATTGGTCTAGGGACATGAAATGGTTGGGTTGCAAATAATTGTCGCATTCGTATGGGGACGTACCCCATACGAAAAGTGCGGTTGGTGGCATACGAAGGAAAAAATTAGAAATAAATCTGGTCCTTATCATACCTTAAAGACCGAAAGTAGAAATAAATTTGAAAAAAAAAATTCTAGATTACTTAGTTTTATTTTTATATCAGAAAACAAGTGTCCCGATTTTGGTATGCACACGTTTTCAGTTAATTCTGATTAACAACTGAGGCTTTGGGCTTAATTTGTGACCAACTTTCAAAATCCTGTGGCTAGACGAACAACGGACATTGCCATTTTTTAACCATATTAAACCACATTCTCACAGTACACAGTCCATGAAATTATGCAATGATGCAGCAGGTATTTTATAAAATATGCCACATAGTTAGTCCAGAAAAGGACAGCTGCTGCTCCCAGTCGCCGAATGTTTGGCAACGAGAGAAAATAAATTACTTTCACTTAGTTACACAGGAATTTCGGTGCGTATCGAGTGCGACGCATTCTTCACTTCAACAACAGCAAAAATTACTACAAGCACACTTGACTAAGACTGTTCGAAAATGAGTGTCCTTTTCGAAGAATAAGAACAAGCATCTGAGTATTGCTGGTGTACGATTTGTCAATTTTGTATGGTCAAAACAAATTTTGACAAGTTTACAAGTTTTAAGTATATAAAAATTTGCAGGCATCAAAATCAACTCGAGTGTAAAATCTTAACGCATTCTTGAGCATTCGACTGACATGCCTAGAACTCAAATCCAGTTTATACTTTGGTTTAAACATCACCGACAAGTGGCCCAATCTGTGCTTTTGAGTTGCCCTCAAAGCAGGTTTCAAAATGACGTTTGAAGTTGCCCTGACACACTAGAAACACAGCATTAGAAGTACTTCTATCATGCCATTTAAATTCTTAAATTCTTGTATCTTTCCTCATTCCTTTAGGTTTTACTTTTCCTTAAGTATGTCACTTCTCATTGTTATTGCAATGTATGCCACTTGTCATTGCCATTGCCTTAGCAATGTGTCTATGTTTCTATTGAATTTCATTTCATTGTCTTCCAATCACATTTTACGGCCCATTGTTACATTTATTATTTCCAATCATATATATTTAGAGATCTTCTTGTGCTTTCTATAGTACGTGAATTATTGTCATTTTGCTGCCATTATGGTGATTTTGGTTTTTATGTGCTCATGTAGCATCACTGATTTATTTATTGCGTTAATGTTTTGCCAAAAATCGTTTGAATTAAATCAGCATTTCAGTGCACAGCAACAATCAAATTGCCAATGAATTGTTTGCGCATCACTCGAGACGATATCGATTTAGTTTATTGTTGTCTATCGACAGATCGAAACGATGCTCTTCACAAATTTTAGCATTATGTGCAATTTCATTACAATACTAGGCGAATGTTTGCGGTAAGGGGTATCTATCGAATGGATTCGAACTACATTATACATATTGAAGCAGATTGTCGAATGAATCAAAGAAGCAATGTTGTAATTTGCGTATTAAAATACTCGACTAGCCAAATGCCTTAAAACGCTTATGAATTATATTTACGAGGGCTGCTACTTATTTATGTTTTGAGAAAAACAAGAATTTTAACAACAAATAATTACACCGTGTGACAAAAATTAAAAAAATTTTTCACACCGGAAAAAATACATATGGGCGTAAAACTAGAGACCAAACATAGTAATACTGCGTACTCAGTTTTTCATTTCTACATACTTTGTCCTTTTAAAAGGACTTCAAAATTCTGAAGGGGATAAAAAATAAAAAAAATATAAAAAATACTTAACCTCGTTAAAATAGGGCGATATGTATATCAAATGAAAGAGGAAAGGCTCAAGAATTTAAATAAAATGAATTTTTTATCTATTTGTAAAAAAAGGATATGAAAAAGGTCCTTTGAAAATTTTAATCCTTTATATCGTTGAAAATTTACATCGAATTTTCTTGAGAAGTAAGTATATTAAAACCCAAAATCTCCTTGATCACGTGTCAAAATTTCATTACTCTAACTTTATTACTCTAACTAAAATTGAGCGCATTGTAGAAAAACAAAATAGGTATCAAATGATAGAGAAAAATCCTTAGAATCTTAGAAAATTTAATGTTTTGGTGCAAAAGGACGAAGACGTATTGAAAATGTCCTTTTAAAACTTTACCCTTGAAAATCTTTAGAAATTTCGAATAATGTTTTTTGAAAAAAATATATCTTATGTACACTACCAAATCCTCGAATTTCGTCCTTCCAACTTTATTAGTGAAATAAATTTACTTTTTTATTTTTGTTGCACGGTGTAATACATTCATTGTTTATCAAAATATGAGTAAATTTCCATTAGGTTGAAGGTATTTGAATTTTCGAAAAAATTCCTTCACTCTCAATAACTTCCAGAACCAGAACATTTTGAACCGTTTTTTCAGGCGTTAAAAAACGTTGACTGCTTAAGTTTGATGTGCGGGAGAGAAAAGGTCAAATTGGGCCAAATCTGGACTATACTATGATCCAACAATTGGATGTACATGAAAATGTTTATTCAAATTCATTCGAACGTTTTAAATTTGCCATTAACCCTTTCGCTATTTTGTTGCCATATGGCAACATGCTACTTTGTGGACGTCTGCATCCTCTATGGTTGCAAGAATACATTTTTTTGTTGATCTTTAGAATAGTTTGAAGTTTTAGGAAAAATACGAAATTAATAAAATGAATATTTAAGTTTAGAGAAGAGAAGTATACACGTTTTTTTAGTGGTATATCTTGACATAGTAAAGGAAGAAGAAGCAAAAAAAATAGAGAACTTTTTAATTTGGCGTTTTCTTTCAATTCAGATACTTTTTTTTTAATTTTGGCTATGCGTAAAAAGTTGTATGTTTAAGTAATTATTACAGCCACAACGATGTGGTTGCTCTCATAGAAAAACACTCTAAAATACAGGGTCCGAGTATAAAAATTAAAAAATTTCTTATGGAATGTTGCTAATATAACCACGTAGAAGCGTAAGACGTAAAATTTAAAATTGTAACTTTCCCCAGTAAAAACCTGTAGCGAAAGGGTTAAGATTCCTTGGAAATCAAGCTGATCATATTCCTTCGCTATCTGTATGTCTCTCAGTGTGAATTGCATTCAATTAGCAACTAAGAACTGATGAAAAACGACCCGATTTGTCTGTTGGATATATCTCAGATGTACCCAAAATTAAAAAACTGACATTTTGCTCGACAATTCCTTTAAACTTTGCAAAATTTTTGATACATTTTCAAAGCATTGTACAACGTATTCTAGAGAGAGCCCATTCATAGGACCAGCTGCAATACTCCTTTTCAGTAAAACTGATCTGAAGCAGTACATACGCAATTAGGTTTAAAAACAAAAGCAGGAAAGCTGAAACAATATCGGCAGACTACCTGTATCACTCTAAAAAAATTCCGGAAATTGTACAGAAAAAGATCCATGTCAGCTCTATTTCTAAGCAGAAGCCAGCTTAGGACTTTATTTGGTGCTGTAACATCTCACTTCTCCTGTAACAAGCACCTCTACAGATTCTGCAATGAAGCTGACGAAACAATAGAACACATCATTACTAACTATACGGCCTTGACAAAAAGTTGTGCTAAGTAAGAAGACCTGATGCAAATATCACATAAAGGTCTTATTCAATACCTGAGCAGATGAATCTGGAGGCACAATAAATCCTTTAGGTTGCAAGGCATAGTCATGACCAGGGAAAGGATTTTGAGGACCTAAAAACCTATTAAAAAGGCAAAATAAAATAGCAAAAAAGGCACGGAAAGGCACTAAAAACTGCCAAAAAGGCAGAAAAAGGCACTAAAAACTGCCTAAAAAGGCAAAAACAGGCATTTAAAAAAAAGAAAAAATACTAGAAAATCTAAAAAAAGGGGAAACGGTATGTATTTTTTAATAATTTTATTTCATCTGACGTATGCAACATACAATATTTATACCTCGTTTTTTGTAAAAGAAGGAGAACATCAAGGTTTTCAAAGATAGTTTAAAAACTAAAACTAAGATATTTTAATTGAAATGTAGGCACATATTTTAAATTCATATTTTAACTTCTCATAAAAAAGCATAAAAGCCGTACATGTAAAACAAAAAAATAAATAAAATTTTTGCGCTAACCGAACTTTTTTAATTTTTTTCCTTTTTTTTTCTTTAAATTTTCCACTGCACAACAAAAAATAACGGCTTAAGGGGGTCCTCTAGTTGTAAATTTTGAAAAAATCGATTTTTTTTTATTTCATATTTTTGTAGTATAGAAAAAGTATACGAACGGGTTTTGTCGAATTCGTAAACGTCTCTGAGATACAGAGCCTCGAATCGGTCTCGTTCACTACGCGGTAACACGGTTTAAAAACTTTAAACGCGTTTTTCTCGAAAATACATTTTTTCACCATTACGCCATGATTCCATCGAAACTAACTGACCGATTCACTTGATTCTTGTTTTGCTGTATTCAAAACTTTTTGCTCCACGGGTTAACCTACGGAGATTGCGCTCCATTGACTAGCCGATTTTTGGGGGGCCGTGGGTCCAATTTTGATCAGATCGGGTTCATTATAGGTCATCCTTTATTGGGGTAATGCTTTTTAAGAGAAAAGTTTTGGATTACATTTCAGACGAACAGGGACAAAGTTAGGATGGCGCAAACGCACCCTTACAAAAAAAACATGGCCGGTACTCAGCTGGCGGACCCCAACAGTGTTCGCGGTAGCACGTTTTTTTTTATAATTTAATATGTAAAGAATAAATATACGAAGAATTATCTCATTATCATTTGCAGTTTCCGAAAAAAAAAATCCCAAAAAAAGATTTAAAAAACACCGTTTGTACTAGAGGACTCCCTTAAGAATGATCAAATCAATGTAAAATCATCGATAAGTTAACGAAATTGCAATGTTTCTACTTAATTTTTTTTTGGTTTCAATGTATTTTTGCGAAACAAAAGGGGGAACATATTAAAAACGAAAGAAAAAAATAAAAAGGCCCTCGACAAATCTTGAAAAAGGCATTTTGTGGCATTTATAAATAAAATAGGCACTAAACAAAGGCATTTATGGGTGAAAAGGGCAAACTGCCTTTTCAAGGCAAAAAAAGGCAAAATAAAAGTGATATATTTCTAATCAGGAGGACCTAATTCGTGCTCATTTTCAATCAGAAATGCTCTATCTAGCAGCAAACAAAAAAGGCAATTTCCACAAAATCCTTTCCCTGGTCATGACACTACATAAGCTAGCTACATCTTCGCCTTCTCATACTAAAGTAACCTAACTACAAATTGTATGGTGTGAGCGAAAATGAAAAGCTAACTATAGCCACATAAGCAGAGCCGCAAATTTCACACGCACAAAGTCGTAGCCAGGATCAAATTTCCCGGGGACAACTGTATGCATAGTTGACTCTTCTTTCTTCAATAAACAAATTTTTTGGCTGATCTCAGAGAATTTGCGATGAAACTAAGCTCACTGTAACTTGAGCCTGACTACGGCTGTGCACACCCACCGGTACACTCACACATTTGTATAGTATGTATTCGTTTGTGTTAGTGCAATATCTGAGTATTGAAAATGAACATTGCATACATTTACTCGAGTTGAGATTGAGCAGGTAGAGGTGTTTAGCAATAAGTAAGTGCAAAGATAATTTACTTAGGCAAACTTTGAGCATAACTAAGAGAATTACGTAGGCAAACTTTGGTTTGGAAATTTTGCTAAATACATTCGCGCATATACACACATACATACATACGTGTATAGATATAACTTCTGTGTGTAGTATAAGCATCATACAAAGGGATACATGTGTCTTGTGGTGCGAGCAGATTCATCAATATGTATAATTATCTAAGTGGATTAGAAAGTGTATCAGCAGCAGTGCTAACGAATTTGTATTGTGAAACAGTGCAGGCAGCCAGCACTGAGCGTACATACACTTGCAAGCACTTGAAACATAAATACTACTCGTAATTATGATAGTGCTGGATAGTAAGTGGGCTTCGGTTATGGTTTGTAGAAGATAAAATTCCAATATTTAACTGAATTGCAATGCTTATACAAGTAGTGCAAAAAACATGAGCACAAAATTGCATGCGCAATGTTGGAAGCATTGAAATAGTTTGTCAGGTACTCAGACAAAGTAGTTATCCCCAATAAGAAAATCATTGAGAAAGTTGTTCAAAAAGTAGGCAACTTGAGGCTTAGCCTGTGTAATGATAGACTTTCTACTAATACAGGAAGAGGCATTCAGTGTGAGAGGATGAGGGACAGATGAAGTGTTAAGAATGTAGAAGTGGAAAGAATGCAGGAAAATGAAAGTTCTTCCATGTAAATCATGGCATCGTGTTGTGGCGTTCAGCACAGAATGCAGTAATTTTGTTTGCTCCAATAACATAGACATAGAATACTTGAAGTATTGCGTTCTGTCGTACCAACACCTTTGAGGACGCGGAGAAAATGCTCGGTGCTGTTAAAATACTTCATTTGCATCTTTTGGCTCCATGGATTCTGTTTCGGAAATTTTGAGAGAAAATTTGTAATTAGCATTTGAGCAACCTTGCTCAAAGTTGCTCAAGGCTGTCTATGAGCAGCAATGGCCAATGAAAGAGTAGAACGCTTGCCTGTGGGCAACAATGGCCAAAGAACGGGTTAAGTGTAGTGCTTGTGACGTTCATAATGAAGTAGTCATACGTTATGCACCTATAACCCATAGTTGGACATCAAAGTTATAAGTACCTACATGGCGTATACGTTATTTTATAAAACCATAATTATTACCTACACTGCGTATAAGTAATTTTTTTAAACAACTCTAAGTCAACAGTCGAAAACTTTCACAAAATCTTACAATATACGGAAATCTTTATTGAACTCGTATATTAAAATAATTATTGGATAATAATTCAACTATTTATAACCGACAGTTGGCCATCAAACATGTTAGTACCTGCATGGCGTATAAGTAATTTTTTTAACAATAACACTGTGCAAGTCCAAAATTTAGGCATGGGGGGGACCTACTGGGTGAGTTTCCTATAGATATACTGAGTTGAGATCCACCAGCCGTTTGGTAAGATTGGCTCTAGTTTATGAGAAATCCGACTTTGAAGTTTGGTAATTTTCGTCAAGTTTGTCGCTTAAGTTAATTATAATTAACACTCATATAATTGACAGTCATACGCCACGTTGCGCTGCGCTCAAAAATGCACATATCGCAATTACACAGTTTAAATGTATTTTTTTTGGATTGGTGTCTTAAGCAAATTTGGTGGTCGTTAAAATATCTACAAACTTGCCGAAGACAGTAAAGCGATATTCGGAATGATTTAGGACCTTTTTTTTTTTTAACAGGAACAAACGCGCAGGGGATGACCCCTATTAATGCGAAGCATTAGAATTTAAACGTTCGAAGACTTAAGTGACGAACTCGACAAACTTCAAAGTCGGATTTCTCATAAACTAGAGCCAATCTTACCAAACGGCTGGTGGATCTCAACTCAGTATACCTATAGAAAACTCACCCAGTAGGTCCCCCCCATGTCTAAATTTTTGAGGGCAAATTTCACGCACAGTGTAATTAGTAGAGTCCGACAGATTAATTGGCATCGGCATCGGCTAGTATCGGCATCGGTATCGGCCTTTTTTGGTCGATGGCATATCGGCCTATTTTCTGCTTTCATTTTTTTGTTTTAATTTTTTTTTATTTTTTGAAGCTGATTCGCACTATGTTTCTTTTTTAGAAAGGTTCGTTTCCTAGAAAGGTTTTTTAAAAACTAGGTATTCCTAAAAACACAGATTTTCTCGAAATATCTATGCATTTCGTCTATTAATATGGACATCATAAGAAGGGCCTTAAATTTTGCAATCTTATCATTCTTTTTGAATTGGAAGCATTTTTTTAAACAGGCCTTTTATTCTTCCAAATTTGTTTTCTGACTTCTTCTCACCGCACCTGTACAACGGGTCGCAATTTGAGAGTACAAATTTTAATATAAAAATCGTAATTTTAAGTGGAAGAAGAAACTAAATTTGTATGCAATATTTATTAATGACCTGTGTTAACGTCAGTATTTTTGTTTCTCTCTCAGTGGAATAAATATAATAAATTTTTTTGTTTTAATACATGTTAATGTATTAGAATTGTGAATTCTCTTCTAATTTTATTTAGTTTTTAATTGTTTCTTTTCTGTTATTTTGTGATGAATATTACAAACAAATGTACATATATGAAAAAGTTCCTTTTGTTATTTTATAAAATAGACTGAGTTTTTGATTGAATTCATTCGTGTTATTTTTTTCTCTGGAATCGGCATCGGTATCGGTATCGGCCAATTCTCGCCATTTCGGCCGATTAATTGGTATCGGCCATATCTCGCCCTTTCAGCCGAATAATCGGCATCGGCCAAAAAATTTGACATCGGTCGGACTCTAATAATTAGTACCTACATGGCGTATAAGTAATTTTTTAAACAATTAGTCTTATTGGGGCATTTCACGTCAAGCGGACAACCCAAAAAAAGTGAGGTCATGAATTTTGTTTATATTCTGGTCAGTTATACTTCTAGTAGACGTGGATGTGTACACCCAATTTTTTTTTCGTATGATGTTTTTTTGCTGAGTTATGAGCTTCTAAAAATTGACTAAACATAAAGTCATGAATTTTTGGATGCTTATTATCTGTATCAATTAATTTGTAAAAAAAACTAAAAAGCATTGTTTCTGATAGTAAAAAAGGTGTTGTTTTTTTGTTTTTGTCGAATTCTAAATTTTATTTTTTTTTTACGTATAGTAAACCGGAAGTGAAAATTTCACATCGATGTTTGAGTAACTTCGACACTTTTTTTTTTAATTATTTTAACGTAAATTAAAGCTTCAAATGTACTGATTCTCCACAAAAAAAAATTAAAACGTGATCTCCAACGGTTTAAGACTTAGAGCACATAGAGTACATACACATAGCTGAAAATAATGGATTTTTACACCAAAATGAAGCTCATAACTCAGCAAAAAAACATCAAACGAAAAAAAATTGAGTGTACACATCCACGTCTACTAGAAGTATAACTGACCAGAATATAAACAAAATTCATTTTTTTGGGATGTCCGCTTGACGTGAAATGCCCCATATACTCGTACATGGCGTATAAGTAATTTTTTGAAACAAATAAAAAAAAAGTTTGCCAAGTCTCACAATATATGGAAAACTTTATTAAAATATAAGTATTAAATAAATAAATAAATAAATATTGAAATATTAAATTTACTATTAAATTCGTTTTCGTATTTTTAGCCAACTTTACGCGACATTTTACGCTTCCTGGCGACAATTTACCATATCAACCTCAATAAAAACAGCAATCAGTACGCCCAATAATAATAAACAAGTTTGGCTTGGTGAGCGAGGCGTGCTTGCCACACATCTATTTTAACCCCATTCGCTGCGGAGTTGGCTTTGCGACAGCTGTCGGTAGCACATTTGCACGGCAATAAGCTAAACGTTATTGAAATTCATATTGAATGTCGGATATCATGAGTCGCACTAATGCACATACACACGCATCCACTCACACATACAAACGACCAGCGCGAGTTGCACGTTAGTACAGACGCAGACCGACTTATGCACGACTTACGTGAACACATGACCCTCAGGCGAATCATGTTGTGCGGCTGCTACACCGCGCCATCATGTCCAACGTCTCTGACACCCCGCCACCGATAACGATTTGCCGCTTTGTCTGTCGGCTTGTTGAGTTTCTTTTGCTTGTTATTTTTCTGCTGATGCCAACAACTTTTCTTCAACAACTGAGCTGTCATTGTCGCTGTGCGATTTGCGTGTGCGTTAAACACATACTTACACTAACACACACACACACACACACACAAGCAGAAAGGCCACATACGAAAATCGACAGTCACGCATGCAAAGCTATAATATTTTCATGCTGCAAAGTTTCTTTCAGAGCCGTTCTCGTCGACGCAACATGTGGCGCCTTGCGATATGCAACAACAAGACAAGTTAAAAAGTCACACCAACAAAAGCTGCCAACAGTATTAATATTTAAGGCACAATAAGGTGAGGCGGTAATATTTCGGGGGAAAACGACGCACAGCGCAAATGTGAAAAGTAGTAGTCCCAATAAAAGTTTCGGGCTGGCAGTTGGCAAGTTACTTAGCCACCACGACAGCAGCCACTTGAGCGGTGAGTTGGTGATGAGAAGTGGTGAACGGGCAACCCGACTAGCACCAAACAATTACTTGCTTCAATTCTCGGCGGTGCCCCGTGAAATTTCGACGAAATTTCGAATTTCTGTTCGTGTATGGAGTCAAGCAAGCTTCTTTAACATGAAATACAAAAATGTATAACAATTCGATAAGTCTGCAAATCACTCTTCTAATACATCTTACACACACAAACAAACTTCAACTTGGCGTATAAAATGTATATATTCAACTTTTGTACTTTTCAGAGAATTCCACAATGCAAAGTACATTCGCCTTCCGTAAATTCCCAAGAGACTTGATATTTGTTTAATCCGAACTCACTTCCGTCTTACATTTCGAGCTGAAACTGAAAACTTGCCGTGAAAAAATGCGCCTTCGACGAGAGCAAAGTGTTTACACAATTACGGCCAAAGTTTATGCAAAGACTTTGCGGGCGAAAATATGTGTGAGATAGCGCGAAAAAACCAACAAAAAATTCAAATAAATCCCGCATAACGAGGAAAAAGGATTATAGCCTAGCAACGCGAGAGAGAGAAACGGCAACAACAACAACAACAGCAACAGCAAAAACGGGCTGAAAATGCCGACATAAGCGTAATTGAGTCGAGTATGATTTATGTACCCCGCCGGCATCGCTGCAGCGGAAAACGGAAACACACGTACAAGAGATAGGAGATACCCACACACACACACACACACACACGCACGCACACCGTCTGTGTTGCATCGTAGGTGTAGACGTGTCGGCACGTGTTGCGCACAAAATCAAGATTCAAATTCAAATTCAAATAAATCGCATCATACGTACTTGTGCTGCATGCTTCGCCCCTGGTGCCGTGTTTGAACGCGTGCGACGTGCACAATGCGCGTTGCTGGGGCTTAGACAAAACCAGCAATAAAAGTACCAAAAGCAACAACCAGCAACACCAAAGCCAGTCTATGCAGCCGATATTTGAACACAATGAACTTTGTGCGAGTTGTTGCAACTTTTCTGCGGCTACAATTTGGTAGCAACAAACTTGACTGTACGCCAACGAGGTAAACGGTGACAAGAAAATTATGCAATGTTTTTTTTAATTGGATTTGATTTGATTACACTACTCGACAAAAAATGGGTTCATCGCGTGCTCCTAAAACAAAAGTATTTTTTAGACTAATCTTCGGCTGCGAAACACGAAAATCAAAAAATTTTCTTAAGAAGCGTTTTCGAAAAATCTTCGAAAAACACGTTTTTCCCTCTTATTTCAGTTATGAGCACATATCTCGTAAACCAACCACCCGACTAACACAAGTTCCTTTCCAACGATATATAGATTGTCCACATCAGATAAGATTTGGGGAAGTTACTGACGGTGAAAGTTGAAAAAAAATTGAATTTGTTGACCATTTTCAAAAATTATACATTTTCGAATACTTTTTGTATAGATAAAATAAATGATCTCCTCTGGTTTTAAAATCTAAGATGAAAAATATATTATTTTAGCAAATATTAAGCCTAACATCACTAGAATTGAAAGAAAAATGACAAAGTTATGATGCACGGAGTGAAAACACCAAATTTTCATTTATTACACCGTGCAAACAAATTTTTTTATTTTTCCGAGACCCATCCAAATGTTGATATAGACGTGAAACTAGAGGTCATTTATATCCTCGCATAGTCAGTTTTTCATTTTCTGACCCAAAAACCTTCTTAAAGGACTTTAAAATTGTAAGGATATACACATTTCAAATATTTTTTTAATATTTGCGGTTGAGCAATGGGTATCAAATGAAAGAGAAAAATTGTCTCCTTTTTATTAAATTTTCTATTTTGAACTTTCAGAACTTTGAAATAGAAAAAAATTTAGATGTACGAATCTACAGACTCAGATCCAAAACATGTATGTTTTCCATACCTGACATATTTTGGTCCTGAAATAAGAGGGACAATTTTTTTTTCGAAGATTTTCCGAAAGCGCTTCTTAAGAAAATGTTTTGATTTTCAGTTTTGTGTTCAGCAGCCGAAGATTAGTCTAAAAAATACTTTTGTTTTTAGGAGCATTTTTCGTGTCGGGTAGTGTTATTGATACAAAGAAAACAATTGACATAATGCAGAGCTTCTGTATACTCTGGATTGCCGGACCTGCCAGATTTGGAGCACTTTCTGTGGGAGCCCGAATTCACTCTTAAAGTGTTCCTGTTGCTACGATAAATCAGAAAGTATTAAGCCAAAGATTTCGATGCTGTATTTGAACTTTGGCAGCTAAGTGACACGGAGGTCATTTGAAAGTCTACTTTTTTGAAACAGATGGGTATTGAATCTATTTAAATCTACAATTTCCGTGGAAACTCATACACAACTTTTGCTATTCATTTTAAAGTTCAGACATTCTTAACCCTTTCCGGTCAATTTCCGCATTTCTTGAGATAAAAATTTGTCTTTCAAAATATTGACTCTCATTGAACATTTGAGCAATAAAATACAACAAAATATCAAAAAATCATTTAGGTTGAGAATTACATCTAAATAAATTTTGTACGATATATCGTACAATGGTCTGCAAAGGAATAAAAATGCATACAATTTTTGCTTCGTTTTTTTTAAGTTTTATGAACAATTCATTGATTTTTTTATAGAAAACATAAATTATAACAACAAAAAATCAAAACGTGATTTCATTTTGATCGAAACTTATATAAATTATATATATTTAAACAATTGATTCACATTTATTCGGCCTTATATAACCGTTGTTGTTGTTGTAAAGCCCCTTTCCCCCTCAATAAAACACAGAATCAATTTAAAAACGTATAGCTTTACCGAAAAATACTGAATATAGCCGATTTTTATTATGGTAGTGGGAGTGGCAAGTACGCATGTCTAACCTTACATATCCTGTTTCTGCCCAGTAAAACACAAAATTGTCTAGTAATTCTTATTTTTAATCGAAAATTGCCAAATAGTCGAAGGCACCCAAACGCAAAAATTCTATTACCAAACCTATAACTTAAAAAAATGCAAACATAACTTGCACCCTTTGCTTTCCATTTGTACGATATATCGTAGAATTTTTTTAAAGACTCGGGAAATATATTTAGACGCAAAATATGTTAAATTTAATAAGTTTTATAAATCAACTAAGATTTAAACTTTGAAATTGTTTAGCTTTTTGCTACTAAAAAGTATTAAATATTTAAAAATTCCTCCGCAGAAGCATCGTCATTTGCTGGTTTTTCAAATTCTTGCAAAAAGCTGCTTACAAAACGCACTCATACTGTGTAGCCACGGCTACTATGATTTATATTTTTAAACAGAATGATACAACACAGCCTACTTAATGCAAATTAAAATGCTGTTGCATAAAAAGTGCGTTCGCTGTCAAATTAAAAAATCTTCGAAAAAATTTTACAATATATCGTAAAAATTTCCGGAAAGGGTTAATGAAAAATACTTAACAACACATAACCCTTGCAAAACGTAAACCCATTAAACTTCCTAGTGCACCTTGAACCCATCTAGAGTACAATAACATATATCGAATATAGTTAAGTTCGTAAGAAAAATTAATAGTCACACATTTGGACAGTTCTCCATGAGCTTTAAGTCCGCCTTAGAACAATCAAATTAGCTTTCATCTCTCCACATCATTCCGGTGCATTCCCTTCCGGCAGCACTTTACAACGCCCCAACGTACAGTTAACTCCCTCTCGCATGGGTTAATTAGCGCGCTGCATACTTTTAGGCGCTCATTCATCATACTATCAAGCAACGTGTGTTTGTCGTGTGTGGGTGTGTGTGTGTGTGCGTATAATTGCCCACAACCCATGACTGGCACTTTGTCAAATTGTGCGTGTAATCACGGCAAAAATTTATTACACCTACTTCCACGCTGCGTCGACTGCTGCTACGATATGCTTTGCATATGCTAGGCACATATTGCAGTAACTTTTTGTATGAATTTTGGCGTGAAAAGTTTGCCGACATTGCACATTAATTAATTACAGTCAGCGAAACAACAAAGCACAATTATTCTATTGTTTTAGACGGGTGCTGCGTATCCTGTGAAGCAATCAGTGTTGTTGAATGGCTATTAAAGTATTCTAAGTGAGCGAAGTCAGCAGGGGGCGAGTGTTTCAGAGTGTATGCACTGGTCGTTCTTTAAAGACAGAACTGAAGTATTTAAGATTTCAATAAAATTGATATTGTTGAAAATATTTGCATATGTAAAAAGTTTTTTTAGTACCTGAGTCTTCTATTCATTGATGTATTATTTACTTTACTTTATTTACAAAAAACTTTTAAGACTTTTCACAAATTTTAAAACCCCAAATCAAATGTTTTTAGTGGAAGTTAGGCGCATCTGGCAAAAGCAACGCGATATAATAAAGCTTAAAGTTTTTTCTTTTGGTCCTCAAGTATTTTCATATTTCAGTTGTTTACTTTCAAGTGTTTCTTCTCATGCGAATTGTGCTAAATTTAATTTTTTATGTTGATCATTATTTTATTTATTCATTATTTGTGCTCTTGGAGTCTTTAATATGAGAGTTCTTTTTTTTATTATTGAGAATTTAGTGTGAATCTCAGCAGGTCAATGTTCACTGCTAACAATATTGTTCACATTTCATATGCTTTGACAATATTTTCTAAGTGTTTTATACTAAAATTTTTCATTTTTCATACATAAAAATCAATTTTATGCCCATTCAGTTTTTTGTCTTTATTTTTCTGTCTCAGCGATTTGTTATTCTCGGCAGAAAGGTTAACTGCCTAAAGGAGCGTTTATTTTATCAACCCATGACCAGCCAGTTCGTGGTCTTTCACTCGACCCATTATTCAAAGCCATCATTCTTTCTTCTCTACAAACCATGTCACCGTGTCACATTTGAATGCCGCACCAGTTACACCGTGCGACAGCATTTTTCACACCGGAAAAAATCCATATGTGCGTGACACTAGAGACCAAATATAGTAATACTGGGTACTCAGTTTTTCATATCTACATCCTTTGTCCTTTTAAAAGGACTTCAAAATTTTGAAGGGGATAAAAACTAAAAAAAATATAAAAAAGACAACCTCATTAGAATAGAAAGAGGAAAGGCTCAAGAATTTAAATAAAATTAATGTTTTTCTATTTGTAAAAAAAGGATATGAAAAAGATATCCTTGAAAATTTATATCCAATTTTCTTGAAAAGTAAGTATGGTAAAACCCAAAATCTCCTTGATCACGTGTCAAAATTTCATTAGTCTAACTTTATTGGTTCGAAAGTTATTAAAAAAAGGCCGAAGCTGCAATTCTAATGAAGTACAAAAATTCTAATTTATTTGCGTATCAGTATTTTAAATAATAAAAAGATACAAAATCAATGAAGCGAGAATAATGAATTTTTGACACGTGATCAAGGAGATTTGGGGTTTTAACATACTTACTTTTCAAGAAAATTCGATGTAAACTTTTAAGGATATAAAGGATTAAATTTTTCAAAGGACCTTTATCATATCCTTTTTTTACAAATAGATAAAAAGTTAATTTTATTTGAATTCTTGAGCCTTTCCTCTTTCATTTGATATACATATCGCCATATTCGAACGAGGTTAAATATTTTTTATATTTTTTTTATTTTTTATCCCCTTCAAAATTTTGAAGTCCTTTTAAAAGGACAAAGTATGTAGAAATGAAAAACTGAGTACGCAGTATTACTATGTTTGGTTTCTAGTTTCACGCCCATATGGACTTTTTCCGGTGTGAAACATTTTTTAATTTTTGTCGCACGGTGTTATGAGACATTTTAATGTCGGCAATGCGCCAGCAGGACTGCATTAAATTTTACACTGTCCGCCATCTTGTTTGGCATAACATGAACATCAATAAATGCCCATTTGTTGTGCATTTGCCGAATTTTTTTTGGCCCCTTGTAAAGTCAAACGATTGTATTACAACAACAAATTGCCATTTTCCATGGTCCAAACAGCAAAACAATCGAAATGTCACAAAAACAACAAAGCGTGTTATAATGGCAAGTACACAATGAATAATGTTGGAGGCTTTAGTTAGCATAAAAGAGCAACTAAACAGTTACAACTATGATACAACTACAAATACAACAATAGAAAAAGATACATAGAATACAAATGCAAACAACAACAAGAAATGAATAAAATTTCCATTGTTATTTACCGACAGCCAAAGCTCTGACTCCCTGTTGTTGCGATTGTTGCTCATCGTTTTCTTGTTGTTGCTATTAGCATTAGTGGCAAAAACAACACCACCACGACCACGACCCCGTCTAAGAACTTCCTGTGTCTCACGTCTATCACTGGCGCTGCCAGCCATTCGCACTAGCCAGAAATACTACATTTACTACAGCAACAACACTAATACCAACAACAACAGCTACGGCAACTACCTACAGTTCCACATCAAATGCCATTAGTGTCAAAGCAATAACAACAATGTCGCTTGTTTGTAGTTTCACTATCACCGAGCAAAACAACAGTATTTGCAACAACAACAACAACAAGAATACAAACACAACTAGCAAAACATTCTAATGTCACTTTATTTGGCTACAGTTGCCATTAGCCATTTTGATTTTTCTTTAATGTTTTCATTGTTTTGTTCGTTCGTTCGCTCGTTCATTGTTGTTGTTATTTATGTACTTTTCTTCTCTGCCAACAATTTTCTACTTCCGGCTAACTCATTTCCATTTTAATGTATGACCTCCGATCTTCTACGCCCACCGAACGCTTCCCCACCAACTCAGCGGCCGATTCCCGCTGTGGCTGCCAGCTTTTTGCAAACAGCAGGCCGCAACAGTCAAGTGGTGGTTCCCAAAATTGTATCCAAGCAAACGAAAATGGTCGCTGAACCCAAGCGACAGTAGCAACAGCAACAACAATAACAACAACAACAGCTCAATGCCAATTCGACTAGCAACCGACAACACAAAAGCACCGAAGGAGGCGAAAATCGCTTCGCTCGAAATACAAGCGCAAAGTTTTCACATACAAAAGACGAACGAAAGACAACAACAAATGTCAGTCAGTCAGTGAGCGAGTAGCAACGACATTGCGGGCTAGCGTTGCTTGTTGTTGTTGTTGCTGCTGCTTAAAAATGAAGCAAAGCAAAGTAATGCAAAGTGTAGTTTGCATTTTAAATATGGCGTCTATTCCGTTCGGCAGCCGGAAATTAGTGTCTAGTGTTGGCACAATAACCAACGAAAGCGGCAATGGCACAACAGCAGCACATATTGTTATGCGCCCATTGTTGTTGTTGTTAATTTTTGTAGTTTTGTTTGTTGTTTGTGTTATTGTTATTGCTACCGTCATTACAAACTAGTTTTGATAAGTTCTTGCTTCATGGAAAAAAAGTCATAAAAGTGTGAACTTCCGATTCAAGCGCCTACAAGTATGCAAGGAAACGTTGCAAGAAAAATACAAATTCTTATTATTTAGAAACAATTTTTTGGTGATTTCTTTAGAGGCTTTGAAGCACTTTGAACACTTGAAAATAAAAAGGAATGTTTTCTGTGCTCTCATAAAACAACTAAATTAAAATAAAAAATTATGATTAGGTTATGAATCGAAAATATTTGTGTAGGTACCTACATCGAAAATTAAAATCTTTTTTAATTCCTGTTGAGTGAGAATGAGTGAATGTGAAATATTTACTGTGCTTCGATGTTTAGGCAGCAATCAATCAGACTAAAACTTTAAGTTTTTGTGAATTCCTGAAAAGGCCAGCGAACTGCTTACAAAATCTCGGAACATTGTGAAGCTGTCAGTGTTCACTTAGTGACGTTTCAGCCCATGAAAAATATACATAAACAAAGTATCAAGTTATATGGTCCAATATTTTTTCACTCTAGCCACCTGAAAGATGCCTCTGGGCCTTCTTTTGGCCAAACAAACGTTGCTCTTCACCACAAAACTATCATAACTAATTTATTGAACAAGACTATTTTGAGAACCAATCGATTTTAGTGTCTCTTTGCAATTAGTGCAAACCACAATTTCCGATATGTTCATATTTTATGCATTTTATTAGCAAAACTTTAAATGATTCCCTTCCAACCTCAACCTATTAAAATGCTTAAATTTGCTCATATTTGGTATATCAGTCATTCTGTGGCACAACTCAAATATTTACATCTGTGCGTGTGTTTGTAATTTACAAATTTGTGTTTTGCAAACAAAATTGGCAACCGCACATACATACAAACACACGCGCACACATTCGTAATCAACACACACACAAACATGCCGCACATGCCACAACTTAATCAGCCACTTACTTGTACTGCACCCTTTGCTCCCTTCAATGAGGCTGCCATCGTTACACACGCACACACACACACACTCGTGAACGTACGCCCTGCGGGCAACCACCCTCCGGTTGTTTATCGTAATAACATAATTGCTGGCAATACTTAGGCCTCAAGCCAACTGCCCACAACCGCTGCCAGCGCATCGCCCAATGTCTCCGGCCATCGTTTACCTATCGCAACGCTTTGGCCAAGAGTGGACACTGCGATCCGAAATTCGGTCATTAGCTGGGATAGGCGCATTGTAACTGCAAACGAGCTCGGCTGCTGTATTTTTAGGTCACCTTTTTACTGTTGCGCTTGTGTAGGGTTTGCTAAAAGGGACGCTCGAAATTTGTTAGGTTAGTAGCCATGTTGTTGGAATATTATAAGCGAAATCACCATGGAAGCTTAAAACCTTTCAACAGCGTGTGCAAATAAAATTTAATTTTCAAATTCACTGTCCCGCTCGAGAAAGATTCGGCGCAATACGTGATTTGATACGTGTGACGACCATTTTTGGATGAATGTACAAAATTGTCGGATTTGGGGTGATACATCAAATCACATCACATCATATCACATCATATCACATCATATCACATCATATCACATCATATCACATCATATCACATCATATCACATCATATCATATCATATCATATCACATCACATCACATCACATCACATCACATCACATCACATCACATCACATCACATCACATCACATCACATCACATCACATCACATCACATCACATCACATCACATCACATCACATCACATCACATCACATCACATCACATCACATTACATTACATCACATCACATCACATCACATCACATCACATCACATCACATCACATCACATCACATCACATCACATCACATCACATCACATCACATCACATCACATCACATCACATCACATCACATCACATCACATCACATCACATCACATCACATCACATCACATCACATCACATCACATCACATCACATCACATCACATCACATCACATCACATCACATCACATCACATCACATCACATCACATCACATCACATCACATCACATCACATCACATCACATCACATCACATCACATCACATCACATCACATCACATCACATCACATCAGATCACATCAGATCACATCAGATCACATCACATCACATCACATCACATCACATCACATCACATCACATCACATCACATCACATCACATCACATCACATCACATCACATCACATCACATCACATCACATCACATCACATCACATCACATCACATCACATCACATCACATCACATCACATCACATCACATCACATCACATCACATCACATCACATCACATCACATCACATCACATCACATCACATCACATCACATCACATCACATCACATCACATCACATCACATCACATCACATCACATCACATCACATCACATCACATCACATCACATCACATCACATCACATCACATCACATCACATCACATCACATCACATCACATCACATCACATCACATCACATCACATCACATCACATCACATCACATCACATCACATCACATCACATCACATCACATCACATCACATCACATCACATCACATCACATCACATCACATCACATCACATCACATCACATCACATCACATCACATCACATCACATCACATCACATCACATCACATCACATCACATCACATCTATCTATCTATCTATCTATCTATCTATCTATCTATCTATCTATCTATCTATCTATCTATCTATCTATTTCTTTATAGTATGTATGTATCTTTAATTTGGGGCAATAAATGTATACAAAGTTGTGTGTAGACCATAGAAGAGTAGACTGGTCAGCTGAGGGAAGCTAAGACCGGTTTAGGAACATCTAAGAGTATGAAGTCACGCATGGCGGCAATAAAATTATATATCTGTTTGCTTATTGACAAAGTTTTTCATATTGAAATATTAAAGGATGATGTATTGACACTTAAATTCGAAGAAAACTTCTTGTCAAATGCGACATAAACTGCTGCACCTTCTCATCGTCCGCCCATCTAACGCCTTTTCACAACATTAACAAGTCTTCCTTCAATGCCAAACAAAGTTGCTCCATGTTGTTTTCATAGCTCCACAGATACATCGAAAGAGCGGCACAAAAATAGTTTCACTTTGCACTTGATAACTGAATATGCGGCAACAACAACAACATCGACAATGCCGCAAAGTTGAAAATTGCTTGAAATTTGCACGATATATGTAAATGACCAGCACGCACAAAAACGTACGCAACACATGCAAAAACACACACAAACACACACACATTTAGACACAAACGGGCGCGTTGTCTTTTTTGAAATATGCGCGCATGCACCAACGAAGGTGGCAGCAATTTGATTGCGTTTTGACCAAAGTTGGCTCGAGTGTTGTTATTTTGCCGGTTCGCTTTAGCCTTGTTGGCGACAACATGTGTTGGCGTTTATATACATACATACATACATATGTTGTCGGTGTTGTTGTGGTCGCGTTGTTTGTTCGGCAAGTTTGTCGTTTGCCTTTTTGCCGCATATTTATTGTTGTCACTAGCGATTTCTTTATGTGCCATGTCGTCCTGTGCGTGTGTCTTCTTCCACGCGTCACTTTCCGAGCGCCGCATGCGTCTTCGTCGCTGTGTCGCTATGTTTTCCGCACGCCCGCCAACAAAATTAAGATTTATTTTAGTAATGTTGCGCGCTACTTCGCTTTTCCGCTTTGCGCCATTCGCCGCTTGTTGATGCGCTTTGAGTGATATAAGAGCGTGCAACGTGCGCTGCCATTTTCCTTTTATATGAAACGTGTTGGGGTTGTATGTGCGTACGTGCGTGCGCGTGTGTGTGTGTCGTATTTCAGTGAGGCAAATTAAATCTGAAGCAGCATGTTTTATAGTGACGTGTTGCATTAGTGACTAAACTTCCTGCTCACTGTTGCTGCTTTGTTTCGCTACTCAAAGCGCGCCAGCGTCGTTTTCTTTCACTATTTACGCCAAACACTGCACTGCGGTAATGACTTTACAACAAAACTGTTTAGTTGGCTCGGCTGCTTCATTAAATGTAACTTTTATGTTGACATTTCATTAAAAATTCAGTTGTGACAACAACAAATGGTCATACAGTGTGATTAAATCAAATTTGAATCTATTGAAGACAAATTTCATCTGTGAACTTGTATGTACATTTAACTTTTTATAGCATTTCCCCACTTAGTTGCATAACTTTCACCAATGCATCAATGCAGTTTTTTCCATTATTTTTCCGCTTTACTGTTGGCTCTATAAATTTTTACGTGTCCCATTTTTATTTTTATATTTCATGGCCCGAAAACACAAATGCTATCATAAGAAATGTGAAAAATCACAAAAAATGGCAGTGTCAGCGCAAAAAAAATTGATATCGTAAAATTGATGCCATACAAAAATTGAGCATTGCAAATCGCATTCGAGTGCGTCGACAGCCGCTGGATTGTGCATAATTTGCAAAATTGCTATCGCTGCCGCAATCGTTCGTCCAGCCTCCTATCCAGCCACTAACCAATCCAATCGTTGTCGCTTTCGGAATGCTAATTAGCGTACAGCTGCCAAGTCCCGCCAACTCATCTCGCCACTGCTCGGCTTGACACAGTGACAACATTTTGTCCGGCAGGCGCGCTGTGAGCTGTGACAGCGTTGTCAATTTAAGTTGCTGCACCACAATTACGTGTGACTGACATGCAGACGCGCATTGTTGTTGTTGTTGTTGTACTGCGTTGCTGGCGCACAATCGAACGCATAACTCGAGTGATATGTGAACGATTTGCTGACATTAAAAACGCTTCAAGCATTGCATGAAATCGATTGAGCAAATTTTCGTAAATTGTCAATAGTGATTTGTGAAAAATGTTGTGGTGTTGCTTTTTCCATTGTCAATTAAAAATCAGTTGAAATGAAAGCCAATGGAAATATCTATTCGTAAAATCGGGTATAGAGAAAGATATGGAAAATATTGTGTTATAAAATACAAATGATTAGTGTCCGACCGAAACCACTTTTTTGGGTCGAAACCGAATTTCGGTTTTTTTTTTAATATTCGGCCGAAACCGAAACTTTCTACTTGAAATAAAAATCACCACATCAAGCATCAAAATCAAAATTTTTCAACAAACGAATTTGACTTTAAGTAAATAAAGAACAAACAAACAAACATAACATAAATAAATACTTATTAATAAAAACAATTCTTTCTTTTTTCAAACATAAACATAAAAAAATAACCCTTTTGTACCTTACTCGCTATTATTCAAAACTAAATCATTTAATATTATATTTAAAAAATAAGTTTATTTACATTGGTGGCATCTAAATTCTCTTCTCAATGTAAAAAATTTTCTATAAAGTTTCGGTTTCGGCCAAAAAATGCCCGAACGGCCCGAAACCGAAACCGAAACACTTATTGGGGCCGAAACCGAAACCGAATATTCGGTCGGACACTACAAATGATGCATGAAAGAGTCATCTAAAAACTCAAGAAGCAGTCCACTTCTATGGCTGTGAAGCTGTCAAGGTGATCATTTGCATTGGAGCTGTTATTAGCGACAATTTTGTGCGCAGAGATTAAACAAACTTCCATGTACAAAGCAGTATTGGAAAAATCGTGTGCAGAGTTAGAACCACGAAACACTGACTACGGCGTGAATGTAAAGAAGTTTGATGCTATTCGATGGCTGCAGGTCAATGCAAAAGAGTCCTAATTCAAATTGTGACACTTTCGATGAAATAATTCTTTGTTGGAGTTAATTTTAAGTAGAGTTGTGACAATTTTAGATTATATCTTCAAATAAATTAATTAATTTCGCATTTTCAAAATTTTTCTTTCAACTTTTTAACCCTCCATTACTATCGTCAGGGTGGAATCCACCCTGTGAGTTTAATTTCTTAGTAAAATATAGATTTTTTAACCAAAACCAACATAAAGTTATAATGTAATTCACATTTGCATATTTTGGAAGGTTTTAGAGCACATTGCAGTTGCATAAATAAAGCTGATGCTTTTATACAATTTTTTTAAAAAGTCACTGGGTGTGTTACACCCTACGATAGTAGTGGCGTTATAAAATTGCTGGATGCTTAACACCGATTGTTAGTAATGAAGTTTTATTTTTTTTAAATTACATTTACATATTTGTATTCACTTTTTGGCGAAAATTTTTTTAATAACGTATAGAACATTTACTTAGTAGAAAATCCTTAAAAATTATGCTCTAGGATAACTAAAAAATTTTTATAACATTAACTTATAACATTATCTTAAACTGATAAAGTTAGAAGGACGAAATTCAAGGATGTAGTAGTGTACATATTATTCCTTAAGATATATTTTTTTCAATTTTTTTTCCAATAGTTTTTGGAAATTTCCAAGGATATTCAAGGATAAAGTTTCAAAAGGACATTTTTAATACCTATTTGTCCTTTTGCACCAAAATATTAAATTTTCTAAGATTTTAAGGATTTTTCTGTTTCATTTGATACCCATATTGTTATTCTACAATGCGCTCAATTTTTGAAATAATTCCTTGAAATAAACATGTCCTTGAAATTTCAAAGTCCTTTTAAAAAAAATCCTGACGTCAGAGAGAAAAACTAAAAACGCAGTTTTACTACATTTGGCCCCTAGTTTCGCAAGTATATCGATTTTTTCGTGTGTTTGGAAATTTTTTGATTTTTGTCGCACGGTGTAACCTTAAAAAGTAGCAGGTATATTGTTGATTTTTGTTTGAGTTTTTACGCAAAATTTTACCTCGGTCCGAAAAAAATTATTAAATAATTATTTATTACTTATTTTTTCAGCTTTCTGAATCACTAAGCCCAAGAAGCATGTCTTGAATATTATGCAAGTTGTGGCAATTTTTCCAATGGCAATTTTTCCAATGCAACTTTTTATTTCATCTGTCTTTTTTTTTTAAATGAAGTGTACATAAACAAATGTTTTTATTAAAAAAATGAATTAACAAAATTATGCAATTTATTTTTTCTTTTAAATGTTTTGATGCTGTGATTATGAAAAAATTTGGTTTTTGTTTATTTTACCTCAATGGATAAGTAAAACGGATAATCAAAAGTTGTGGGTGGATTACACCCTTGGTTAGTAATGGCGTTATGAAATAGACGATAGTAATGGAGGGTTAATTGTCATTGATAATTTTTGAATTTAGCAAAAGTGACAAAGGCAAAAGGAAGATAAAACTAGATTTGTCCTAGTAGATTTTAAATTTTCATTAAATTTTTACTTCCACTTTAGAAATTTTTGTTGATTTTTTTTTTGTATAATTTATTGTTGTTAACTGTTGCCAAAAAACAGTTAGGTCTCTCTTCATGTCGAGAAGTCTGATGATATTGGATTGCTGCAGAAAAAAAGAGTCCTAATTCAAATTGATGATAGACACTTTTGATGAAATAAATCTTTGTTGGAGTTAATTTTAAGTAAGTAATTTAAGTAATTGTATCTTCAAATAAATTAATTAATTTATTAATTCGTTTTTATTATTAAATTTTTTAATATTTTATTATTATTTTTTTTTATTAATTTTTCAAAATTTATCTTTCAACTTTTTAATTGTTATTTATAATTTTTGAATTTAGCAAACTTAAAATAATTCGGTAATTATTGAATTGAAATATCATCAAAAACGTCATAACTCAAATTTTGAATTTTCTATTGTAAAATAAAAAAAAAAAATGTTTGTAATTTATCCTAAAGTATAATCTATTTCTACTTTCTACTAAATGGCCTATACGTTATTTTAAAAAAAGTTTATTCAGCTTAAAACTGTTTTTTCATTTTCTGAAAAATTAAAAATTTTGAGTTGTGTTACGTTTGAAGTGGTGGTGCGATCTTTTAATTTTACTAGGGAAAACTTTAGTGACAAAGTTGCACAGCACAAATTGGACTAAAATTGTAAAATTTTAAAAAATTATATAATAAAAAATGTCCTTCAATTACACACATTCAAGGAAATTCTACTTCTACTAAGTTCTACTTTTAATATTGAATCTCGAGATTGGACCAAAATGGAATGCATTTTCCTAGTCATTTCAGGATCAGAATCCAATTATTAGGTACATAATACCTTCCTAACACAATAAGTTCCTGTTGATAGATTTTTTACAGAACTTAAACCTCAACTTGGCTCTCTTCTCGTAAACTGTAATAACACATTTAAATTGTTCACGTTCTCAGCAAATTAGTATTTAGCTTCATGTGATTTGACTCACAAAGTTTAACAAAACTGTTTTCTTAAATAACTTTCAAGGTCGATATTGAGCCAAATTCAAGCAAACATATCAGTTGTCGTTGACCTCATCACTGTTTATTGGAAAAGCATTTTTATAAATGCTTTTAATTTCGTCTGACATGTTTTATTATAGTAAAAATCGCAAAATGTGGTTTCAGCTTAAAAGCGCATTAACTGTGAGCCATTACGAATAAAAGCAACAATAAAAATTTGCAGAAAGCAGACGCTTTGGTGCAGAAAATATCTTTAGCGGTATTCACAATCTGTGGTCATTTTTATTGTAAACGCATTACAAGTTACAAAGTGTACAAAAAAGCTCTTAAAACTGAGTTGGGAATCGGTATTAATGGTCTCTTCTAACCGTTAAAAGTGCAACGATTTCCTGTTATTTTCTGGTTTTAACACATTGTTGACCGGTCACGAGTTAACTCGTGTTTTCATGCCCGAACGTTGTTGCCCGATCACGAGTTAACTCGTGATTGCACTTGCACTAGCAATTTAAATTTATTGAATTGAATTACGAATTTTATTTGAATTTTGAATGAATTTTACATTGAATTACGAAATAATAGCCGGTGACATGAGATAGTTTCAGCGTAAAATTGCCGGTCAACAATGTGTTAAGAAATCTCTTTGCAATGGCATCAATTTTTAAACTATTTTGTATTAAGAGGAAGAAGATGAAAGCTATTTGTTTAAATCTCGCTCTTTTTGTCATAGAAAAAAATTAGGGTCTATTTTTTACTGGTTTGTACTTGGTTGGGTAAAGCTTAACTTTAGTGTTGTCATTACACCGTGCGACAGCATTTTTCACACCTGGAAAAAACCATAAGTGCGTGAAACTAGAGACCAAATATAGTAATACTGCGTACTCAGTTTTTCATTTCTACATCCTTTGTCCTATTAAAAGGACTTCAAAATTTTGAAGGGGATACAAAATATAAAAAATACTTAACAAAGTTAGAATATGGCGATATGTATATCAAATGAAAGAGGAAAGGCTCAAGAATTTAAATAAAATTGATTTTTATCAATTTGTAAAAAAAGGATATGAAAAAGATCCTTTGAAAATTTTAATCCTTTATATCCTTGAAACTTTATAAATAATATTCTTGTAAATTTCATTACTCTAACTTTATTGGATCGAAAATTATTTAAAAAAAAAGGCGGAAGCTGCAAATTCTAAAGAAGTACAAAAATTCTAATTTATTTGCGTATCAGTATTTTAAATCATAAAAAGATACAAAATGAATGAAGCAAAAATAATGAAATTTTGACACGTGATCAAGGAGATCTGGGGTTTTAACATACTTACTTTTCAAGAAAATGCGATGTAAATTTTCAAGGATATAAAGGATTAAAATTTTCAATGGACCTTTTTCATATCCTTTTTTTACAAATAAATAAAAATAAATTTTATTTAAATTCTTGAGCCTTTCCTCTTTCATTTGATATATATATCGCCATATTTTAACGAGGTTAAGTCTTTTTTATATTTTTTTTCTTTTTTATCGCCTTCCAAATTTTGAAGTCCTTTTAAAAGGACAAAGGATGTAGAAATAAAAAAATGAGTATGCAGTATTACTACGTTTGGTCTCTAGTTTCACGTCCATATGGAATTTTTCCGCTGTGAAAAATTTGGAAATTTCGCAGTTCTAAATAAATCTTAACTTTTCATTTGATATCGAAAAATTTAATTTGTAGTTTGATTTTTATTTTGATACCGTCATTTAAACTGGAAACTGTTCAAATGACAGTAACTTCCTTAGAGGAACACTGGTGCTATTCCACAAGAAGACTTCACGTTATTCTTTCTGCCAGTCAAAGCAGTCAAAGCAGCCGTCACATGTTGTGAGTACCTCTATTATTCTTTGGTAACTTTATTTCAACACATTTTATGGAATATAGTTTATGAGTTCATATAATTTCTTTGGTGTTGTTGGTATTGTACTTATTACATATTTGGATAATAGGTGGGCGACAGATTGACATTTACGACACACACACACACACACATACCATATCTTATATGCAATGTGCATACATGTTGTCAATATATTTTGTTAATGTCTTTTGTGTAGTGGGTGATTGGAGCTATAAACAGCGCATGAAATGCAGTAATGACGCAATGAGCCGACTTTATTTGCAGCGTTTCTTATTTAATTGAGACTGTTGTGTACTTATAAAACTGTTAAACTATACTTATGCTCATACTTATGCTGCACATGCAACCACAGACACTTGCTATACATATTTATATGTAAATTGTCGACAATCTGGAAACTTCAATTCAGAGTTTGCGGCTTACGCTGAACCCGAACTCTTGACCGTTTTCCGCACAAGTCGGCTTAAGTGTGCTCGAACAATTTTGCTATTGAAAAGGATTTTCTCAATTTGTATAGAACTCTAAAGAAAATGTATTTCTTATGTTTATTGCACAGTTGCAGTTCGTGGGCTGTCACTTGAATAGTTTAATCTGTGTCTGCGCTTTTATTGGTTGCTGCCATGCTTGGCGAAAGCGGCGCTCAGCTGTGGGTTATGTGCTTTTATTGTTGCTGATATCATCGCCAACATCAACGACATCGTCATCGATATTTATGTGTCAACTGCAGACTTAAATGACGAGGCGAGCAGCAATTCCTATTAATGCCAAGCGGCCGGACAGGCAGCGCCACGCTGTGTCGCTGCGGTCAATTGCAATCGCCGTTTAAGTATGAAATTTATTTCATGGTTTTATGAGCCTTAAGAATTGCAATAAAACGCAAAATTGTTGAATGCATGCTTGTTGGAAATTACATGAAAAGCAATCGACAAATATGCAACAACTAAATAGTTGTAAGGCCGAAGCGAATATCTATGCAATTCTAAGGCAGAAGTTATAGAGAAGAGGCAGAGAGAACGCATTAGTTTTCTTAATAAATCACTGACCTGTCTATATTACATGTGTCCTGTAGTCGTATAGAATATTAGCTGGTATGGAATTTGCTTGGTTCAGCATGCACTGAATACAAGCAAAATAATGAATGGCGTAATGAAATCTTCTATAAGATTTGTGCGTTTAAATTGTACCAACTCATTGAATAACAACTTTGCACAGTATTGTCATTACAATATAAATATATATATTTGTACATGTCTGTGTGTTCGTATAGTCTAAATTATTATCATCAACCTGATGCTTTACAAATTGCAATTGCGAACATTTACAATCGACCTCCTTGCTAGGCGTTGCTATCGTTGTGCAGGCAACAATTGAAAAAATAAATTTGCATTAATATTTTAAATACACACTTAATGTCGATTTGCTTTTGTTGCCATTTCCGAGTGTATTTCAATGTTATTACATTTCATATCAGCATGCGACAGCTCGCAACTAATTGAAATTATTATTGTTGGTTTTAATTGTTTGAAACGGCCACAGTTGGCGTTTTCATCACATATTTATGATATTGCAAAATATTTAACAAGCATATAATTTTCATTTTATTTATAAACAGTATCGCACAGAGCATTCATTCGTAGCTACGTTGACTTTGTTATCTGCAGCGATGGTTGCTGTATCTGAGACACAACAGTATCGGTTTGATGTGCAAATACTTATGACATGAATGGACATAAGTTGACCTAAAGCTCCTCGGTTACACTAGTAACCGAGTATAACTTTAAGGAATGAGGTATATCTGATGATATAACTCGGATATTTATCTGATTAGTGGCTAAAGAAGTGACTTGCATCATGTTTCTAGCAGGGACATAACAGTTATAACGTTTATAGGAAAAAAGTTGGAAAATAACTGTTTCACTGTAACAAATATTTTAATTATTACTTATAATTATTATTTTGAAATAATTATTTTTACATCTATGTATAACTATTAATCGTGACAAATATTTTTTCTGTTGCCTAATAACTGTTATCAGCAAGAAATATTTTTTCCATTGTTCAGTAACGTTTATTTTTTGAAAAATATGTTTTCCGTCATCGCATAACTGTTATGAGAGAAAAATATTTTTTACGTTGCTCGGTAACATTTATATTTGGAAAAATATTTTTTACGTTGCTCGGTAACGATTATTTTTGGAAATATATTTTTTCCGTTGCCAGTAACTATTATGAATGGGAAATATTTCTTTTACGTTGACTGATAACTATTATTTTGCAATATATATTTTTTACGTTGAAAATACCGGCACACAAAAGAAAGAGATGTCTGATCGGTGAATGCGACTATAAATTTTCTATGGAATTAGGTTCGCTGATCATGAATTTGATGCCAGACTAACACCATCACCCATCACTTTTGGAAAAATCACAAATCTAAAATCGAATCAATGATTAAATTTTGTATTGTGTGGGTGGTGGGTGCCAGCCCCTTGTCCAGTACCCGTCCCGGTAGAAGGCGTGAGACTTAGGGAAGTCCTTAAATGTGATGAATACCCAACTCTGACATCGAATTTATGATCAGCGAACCTAATTCCATAGAAAATTTATAGTCGCATTCACCGATCAGTCATCTATTTCTTTTGTGTGCCGGCATTTTCAACGTAAAAAATATATATTGCAAAATAATAGTTACCACTCAACGTAAAAAAATTATGTCCCATTCACAATAGTTACTGGCAACGTAAAAAATATTTCTCACAAAATAAACGTTACCGAGCAACGTAAAAAATATTTCTCACAAAATAAACGTTACCGAGCAACGTAAAAAATATTTCTCACAAAATAAACGTTACCGAGCAACGTAAAAAATATTTTTCTCTCATAACAGTTATGCGATGACGGAAAAAATATTTTTCAAAAAATAAACGTTACCGAGCAATGGAAAAAATATTTCTTGCTGATAATAGTTATTAGGCAACAGAAAGAAATATTTGTCACGAATAATAGTTACGAAATGGCGAAAAAAGTATTTTTTCCCTCATAATAGTTATTGTCCAACATTTATAAATATCTCTTCAAAATGGGCAACGTTTTCGAATTTAAAAAAATGCATAACTGTTATTTTGGGTCCCTGGTTTCTAGGCGAACACGTGTTGGTATTTTGAACAAATATGCTTGGACCGAGTCATGCACTGGATTGGTGGCGCACAAAGCTTATATGCCGCCCAAAGCAAATCGCCAAAGTGCCGCCCAAAATTTTTTTTTATTTATTACGGATATTATTAACTACGTGTGATCAAAATCACAAAGGATACTATGTAGTACCAGGACGAAAGAAGTAGTTAGAATAAAAAATATAACTTTTTTATTTAAACAAACTGACGCACAGTGGGGCGTCCCCATATATCGCATGGCCAAAAATAGTAAACGTGGTTTAATTTTGACGAAATTTGGTATCCGCCCATTTTTTAGCGTAATTAAGAAAAATACGAAAACTTGTGAAAATTGCACCACTGCCACGCCCACCCCCATATTGAAAAAATCTTTATAACTCGATAACTTGGCCACTATTAACACTAGAAAATTAAAATTTTACACAAAATATCACTAGGGTATAATCTATAATAGTGCCAAAAATTAGCAGTCTACCACGCCTACTTTAAAAGTTCGTATAAGCCTCAAATGAATTAATCGCTGCATATGTATATTTTGCCATTTTTTAAGTTTTCGATGTTTTTCATGTTGGCCCCTCTTCAATTCGCTCTTAAGTTTATTTTCCACAAATATTTGCATGCATTTGTAGTGCCAGCCGGTCGAGTTAAACTACGCGACGGCAGCTACACATAAAATAGCTTACGAAATCGTACAAAAGATGCCACTATAAAAAAATGAATTACAAGCTATCTATACCACCTATATCCAACCTAAAATGGAGTTTAACTCGCACCTATGGGCGGGGGCTTCAAAAACTCATTTGGAGCTCCTGGACCGGGTGCAAAACCGTGCGATCAAACTTATAGGGGACAGTAGGGCATCCAGCTCTATTGACTCCTTAGAACATCGTCGAAACGTGGCATGTGTGGTGTTATTTTACCGATACTTTTTCGGTAATTGCTCAGTGGAGATGAGCAGCTTGCTGCCATCACTCCGGGTATTCCCCGGGGCAACCCGTTTCAACACTGGCGCCCATGCATTCCACGTCGAAACGATGTTCCAGCGCACTACGCATTACAGAGAAAGTTCGTTTCTGGCCCGTACAGCGCGGTTGTGGAATGGTCTCCCTGCGGATATTTTCCCCAGCACTTATGATCTCGATGGGTTCAAGTCAAGAGTCCACAACCACTTCTCTCAAAACCCTATCTCCTAACCTTTATATCCTTCCTGAACCAACGCAATGCTTCGCATTAATAGGGGTCATCCCCTGCGCGTTTGTTCGAGTCTTAAAAAAAAAAACAAAAAAAATGCGGGTCTGCAGGCCTCTGCAGCTGAAACTTTGCAAACGTGTTCTACATACTTGTAATTTAATGAAACAATCGAAATTGGAAAGGCTCCCTAGGGCTCTTCGAGATATTAAATTTTGAAGTTTGCACTTAAACTTTTTCTAGGGCTCAAAATGGCTCTACGTTCAAATAACGGTAGTTAGCGAACAGTAACAACCAAAACAAAAAAAAAAGGCATTGCCTGACTATAAAAACCTAAAACATAAAATAAAAAATCAGGTATATTAAAATAATAACTGTAACCATAAGAAAAAACTTCTTTAGTTTCGCAAGGTTAAATTTATATTTTTCCTTAAATTTGTGTTCACGCAATATATGTAGATTAAAACCTTCGTGAGACTACAAAACTTAAAATTTTTTTAAAACTCCTTTTGACATAGCTTAGTTGGAGATTTGGCTTCGATCGTGCTTACTTATTTTTTCAAAAAAAAGATTTTTATTTTTTTATTTTTGGCCACGGACGCCCCACTGTGCGACGTAGAGAAAGTTACATGGGGCATTTCACGTCAAGCGGACAATCCAAAAAAATGAATTTTGTTTATATTCTGGTCAGTTATACTTCTAGTAGACGTGGATGTGTACACCCAATTTTTTTTCGTATGATGTTTTTTTGCTGAGTTATGAGCTTCTAAAAATTGACTAAACAGAAAGTAATGCATTTTTGGATGCTTATTATCTGTATCAATTAATTTGTAAAAAAAACTAAGAAGTATTGTTTCTTATAGGAAAAAAGTTGTTGTTTTTTTATTTTTGTCGAATTCTAAATTTTAATTTTTTTTACGTATAGTAAACCGGAAGTGAAAATTTGAAATCGATATTGGAGTAACTTCGACACCTTTTTTTTTTATTTTAACGTAAATTAAAGCTTCAAATGTACTCATTCTCCACAAAAAAAATTAAAACGTGATCTCCAATCGTTTAAGACTTAGAGCACATAGAGTACATACACATAGCTGAAAATAATGGATTTTTACACCAAAATGAAGCTCATAACTCAGCAAAAAAACATCATACGAAAAAAAAATTGGGTGTACACATCCACGTCTACTAGAAGTATAACTGACCAGAATATAAACAAAATTCATTTTTTTGGGATGTTCGCTTGACGTGAAATGCCCCACATATTTATGTATAATTTAAAATGCATATAGAAATTATTTCATGATATGGAAAAATAAAATTGTTTTCCTTAACGTACAAAAATTTTGCTGCCCCTTCCATTATGCCGCCCTAGGCATTTGCCTCATAAGCCTCGTGCTTTGACCGCCAGGAAGACTCAACTGGGTAAGTTGTTCTTTGTCAACCTGGGCGATCTAGCCGGTAAAACTATTCGCAGTGTACTTAGCTCCAACTGATTCTGTTGTACCCTATTCAGACAGCCAGGACAATGAAGACATTTTCTCAATTTATCCTCAATTAAGCTCTAAATTGAATTCAATTTGTTATACAAAAATCTCAAGTTAGCTAATTGCAATTGCACTAAATTGCTTAAATTTTCTCGGCTGTCTGAACAGGACATTAGATGGAGATATGAGTCCAAGTAATGTAATATGACAATGGGCCTCTTAAGCCTAAGTGAGCTACCTCCGGGGTAGGCTGTCTACCCAACAAAAGCACACAGCATAATCTACACTGATCTCTAAATTGACTTTTGAATGCAAGCATAAACTCAACGGGAATGCCTGGGAAAACAGACTGATTGAAGTGGGTTTAAGGATATTTGGGATCGGAGCCAAATGAATGGAATGGATTTAAAAATTAGGAATGGATTCAAAAATTCGACTGTCAAAGTTCTTCACAACAATTTTATAATCTCGAGACACCATGAAAGGCGAACTGCCTAGCAACTGTGGGCTATTTTGATTAACTTAAGCTGTGAAGTCAAGAAGATTCTTAGTATACATAAATCACTTAGCTAAAGGGTGTGCACATCAAAATCGGGACACTTTAAAACCCCTGTATCTTTTAAAATAAAACTCTTTGAAAAGTAAAATTTTAGATGTAAGTACTCCATGACTTAGTTTTCAATATTCAATTACAAAAAATTTGCCAAACCCGTTTATTAGTAAGAAAATGGCAAACGAATACGAACATAGAAAACTCATCTTGCACGAACACACTACGAATCGATAATTATACTCATTTTAAAGAAGAGTGGTGCGAGGGTATCGACAGAAGAAGAGTTCCAGAGGAAGTGGTTATGGGAGTCTAAAAAAGTGGACGAATTTTTCGAATTTTTTCGAATTGCAAAAATTGTTGGCAGGACTCTTTCGAAAAGTGCGGTTGGTGGCATTCGAAGGAAAAAAATTAGAAATAAATCTGGACCTTATTATACCTTAAAGACCGAAGAGTAGAAGTAAATTGTAAAAAAATTCTAGATTACTTCGTTTTATTTTTATATCAGAAAACAAGTGTCCCGATTTTGGTGTGCACACCCTTTATGAGATGACAGCATTAATTATTTTTATACAAACCAGTGCGAAGCGGATATCATTTTTAAGAAGAAACATTGCATGGCTTAATTCTTGCTGAGGAAGTTTGCTTAGAGTAGAAAATACAGCTACATACATAGAGGGACAGTGTATTGATGAGTTGAAGATAGCGCAAAGAGGGACAGCCAATCCTAGAAGAAAAGGGGATATGGGCCATTAGGCCGATTTACTCGATATAATTGTTGCTTCGCATAGCTAAGAGGAGGGAGATCGAAGCTTATGGCCGAACTTTTAATAGCTAATGTAGACCGACTGAGTGGTCCGAAGTTTTTTACGTGGCGAAAATGCTCGCTGTCAAGGAAGGCAAATTATAATACGACTTGTGCAAGGCATACTTCTAGGGGCATGATAATTTCGCTAGAACATTCGCAAAGATGGCTTGCGATTATACTAGAAATTTTGAGTCCAATTAGAATGTGCGAGAACAATCTGCACTACAAGCAAACAAGTATGAAAGGCAGCCGCGTACAGCGCAGAGAAAGAGTTTGGTACAAGCAAGCAGCGGTGCAACACGGGGTAATGCGATGAGTAACAAGTGCGGAAATTGTAGAATTGTGAATAAGTTTCAGTTGCATTAGAGAATTGAAGTGTGTTTTATTTTCTTGAGCACAATCCAGAGAAACGAATACGCCTGAGTTGAGGTGGCCGAACTTATTTTCATAACAATACTTTTTATTACTGCACCTCAAAAACTGTTTTTTAATAGCTTAAAATTCAACTGCTCAGTTACAAACGCGCTAGAGAGCACTTGTCGTAAAAGCAAGCAATTTAATTTCGCTATAAATATTTACAAATCATGCACACTCCATAAAATCGGTGACACGACATCGAATCATTTACTCGACATTGCCGTCGCCTACAAAATTGCCAAATTACCGTTTTGTGTATAAATACTAAACTACACCAGCAACAACCAAAAGGTACTCAAAAACGGTGCCATTAATAGGAAAAATATTTATAAATGTTTCACTTAACTGCCAAATGAAGTCATGTGTAGTGGGCGCCGTTCATGACGTTGCCAACGGTTGAGTACATTTGTCCTTACACCTACACATACATGCACACGACTAGGTATGTGCATTTGTAATAATTTTGCAATTTAATTGCAATTGCAAGCAATCAGACAGGCGCAGGTGGCGCTGTCGCCGACGCTGTTAAATGTTTTACATGCCAAATGTGTGTTGTTAGTGTTGTTATTGTTGTGAGTATTTTTGTTACAAATGCAGCAAATGTTGCAAGCGTTTGTTTGTGCGGCAAATTCAATGTTGCATGGAATTTTAAATGTCACACATACGCGTACATTGGCCCAGGTCTGGTACGAGCTAAACGGCACATGGCGTAGTTGCTGAACAATTGGCGCATGTTTAGCGCAAAAGCAACAAAAACAACAAAACCAACAAAATTCACAACAACACAATGTGGTCTAGCGAAATTTGACAGTTAACAGAAAACACTGTGGGTAATAAATTTCAATGATTTTGCATTCAGCAGAAATTTATGTTATTGTCAGCCGGCCGGCGGGACTCTGTGCTCGTTTATTAGTTATTTAGTGCGTCTTAAAGCGAAAAGAGAAATCGCAATAAGTGCATCATAAAACTAGGCAATTGACTTGAACTGAACAATAAACTAAAAAGCGAATAAATGAAACAATTTTAAAGGTCATTTAAAAACCATAAATTTTAAAACCCGCAGAAAAGATCCTGGTGGGAGCTAAAGAGTTCTGAAGCTCATTTAAAAACTGGACCTTTGAAACACCGCAGAAATTTAAATTAAAGAGTAAAAGAGTGAAAATGGTTTCAAATTCCCCAAATAAAGGAAATGTTTAATATCTTGGAATCGTTTCTTAATGCGGTGTCGCAGCGAGAGATGTCAATGAACCAGAGACCTAAAATAGTTATTATCCATATTTTTGGGAATAAAAAAATTGGCTTAATTTAAGAAATTTCTATACTTATTGCTTTATCTATACTTATTATATAAAAACAAGTGTGACGTTGCTTTTTTGAGCCACAATCAGGCAAAAACCACTGAACCGATTTAGATGAAATAAGCGCCAAACATTCTTTTATCTGGGGGAATGGTACATAGACTATATGAGAATAACCACGCCCCCTTCTTACGCCCACTATGGTAACAAAACTCATCTATGGTATGCTTTTGTAAGGTAATATGGGTATCAAACGATTCAGCTTGTCATTGCGGCGAACATATGCTATAATATAATCGGCCACGCCCACTTTCCGTGCCCACTAAACTAACAAAACGAAGCTACGGTACATGTCTGTAAATCAGTATTAATATCAAATGATTCCGTGTTTCATTGATGTGAACATAGGATATATAAGATTGACCACGCCCACCTGATATGCCTTCTCGCCACGCTATAATTCAGTTATGGTATCTGTTTGAAAGACGATATGGATATTAAACAATTCAGCGTTTCCTTACGGCAAGCATGGCTTTATGGGATTATCTATATATATATATAAATGAAACTTGGTTCGTTCGGATGCTTAAAACTTGAAAACGATTGGACCAAATTGGATACTTCCTTCGGCGGGTTTGTTCATAACTGCTATGCGAAGGTTTAGGAAAAAATAAAAGACGGGAAAACAGGGCGTACCACCACCAGCATACATTTGTAGGTAATAACTTTGGAACCATAAGTCACATATCAATTGAATTTAGTACGAAGTTACTATTTAGTCATGTCCCTTGATAGAGGAAATGGGGCGAGTATTGAAATCCAACAAAAAAAACTCTATGGAAATCGGCCGGTCCGTTTGAGCGTGATTCGCTTACACACATACATCCACTTTCTTATATATATATAGATATGTATACTATATTTTTCAATAAATATTTCAGTAAAACTATTTTAACTGAATCAGTTTTTTATAGAAAATGTAACAAAATCCAAGCAGATTTAGGTGAGTTTATGGGAATTGCCACCAGTGTACATATGTACATTGTTTGTCCTGACTGACTGACTGATTGATTGATTGATTGATTGATTTATCAATGCCCAACCCAAACCGCTGAAGCTACAAAACATGAAATTTGAACTGAAGATAGATCTTGAAGAATAATGGGCTAAGACGGGATTTTTTGAAAGCCGGGGTCTAAAGGGGCCAAACATGTGTTAAGGTGTTGTATGAAGAAACGTGATTTAATAGACATATTGATTTCGAACTTCCTGAAGATACTCTAAATCAAAAATAATTCGACACGTATTGTATAATTTTTCGAAAATCAAAATTTAACTGGGCCAACAATGGGTTAAGGTTTGTTTACGGGAATACTCCGAAAAAACATGAACCGATAGGCCTATTGACTTCATAAATTGTACAAATAATTTGAATTAAAAAAATTAGACACGTGTTTCTCATTATTTTCAAAATCGAAATCTAACCGGATCAACGACGGGATAAAAACTTCAAGTAATCAAATCAAATTAAGATCAAATTTTTTTGAGCCTGTTGACTTCAAACTTGGTGAAAGTACTTCAAATTTAAAATAACTCGATACGTGTTTTTCATTTTCGAATATTAAAGTCGGACGGGGTCAACGACGCACAGTGCTTCGACTCCATACAAAATTGCGGCAAAAATAGAAGGAGTTGTTAGATTTGAATGAAATTGCGCACATATAGTAATTTGGGTCTACTAAGCTCAAAAATGGAGTTACATTTTGTATATATGTTATATTTTTTTAAAATCTTTTTTTTGTAAAAAAAATAAAAACTTTTTTTTTAATTTTAGAAAAATATAAGTTTTCTGAATTCGAAGCAAACTTACTTTTAAACTTCATTGAAAACATGTAAAATTCTAAGAAATTTGCTAAAATATAGAGCTGTTGTCAAATTTTGTTTCCGATTTTACGTACTTACTGTTTGTTTCATAAAAGTATATTTGTAGTTAAATTATTACTGATTTATTTTTGATTTATTTTTATTCGCTTTCGTATTGCAAATCTACGAAATTGTCTGCAAACGTTTCAAACATTTTTATATCGTCTTCAGTCTCTTTTCTTTATTCCATATTTTTTCATGGAAGCATGGAAGTTTCCTATTTTACTTTTCAGTATCTGTTCTTTTGTTAAATTTCCAGTTTTTTCTTTTGCAAACGATAAAATTTCCGGAATTCTTTTAGTTGAATTTGCAGAAATCCAACAATCATAGAGGTCGGTATAGTTTAAATGTATTTCCATTATTACGCGCACAATTTATTCGTTTAGTTTTTGACATTGCAATTATTTTCTTAAAAAACTTATAATAGTTAAGTCCCTGCAATGAACTTACCCAGTTCCCTGTTCAGAGGACTGAGACCGTTACATTGGTAGAGTTGCGCGTTTAGATCGATGGAAGGGCGCAACTCGCCCAGTCCCTTCGCCCCTCCGAACAGGCGCGTTGCAAATCAGGATACGGGCTGCTCAACCATAGTTGGCCATAAAGCTGGGCTATAAATAACCGAACAAAAGCCTAATACCTGACTTACAGCATCTTAGCGTTTGTACTTTGGTCCATCCGCTTTTCAGCTCATAGTTTCTCTATGTCTGTAATTAATTTGAAAACACCAGTAAATCTACGCCACAACTGGCCATGAAACTCTACACCAAAAAAAAGTGCAAAAAGAATGTTTTGAAATTTTTAAACTGAAACGAAAGCAACAATGAGCAGAGCGCGATGTGCTCTAAATAAAGTGCTTGTCTGCCTAAAAATCTGCTCGATGCAACAGCATTCAAAAACAACTAAAATAAAAGCAACAGCAAATGCCAAAATGAACAACAAGAGAATAAAAAAGCACAAAAGTAGAGCACAAACTATGCTATCGGGAGTAAACAATTTCCGTGTCGCTGAACTTCGGCGGAGCGACGGGTGGCCAGCGGAAAGGACAGCCAGACGAAAGGGCGAACGGACGGATGGCAGCATGAAGCACACAAAATTGCGCACTGCTGGCAGTGGGTAAACAAATTGAAAAACTTAAAAAAAGAAAACACACAAACAAAGACGTGCAAGCGCCTGTAACATCGACGCAACGTGTGCGCAATGCGAAATAAATCGGCAGTGTGTGTGTGTGTGTGTGTGTGTGTAGCGGTTGCGTCTGGTGCAAATTGCTGCCGACTTTTATGTCCGATGCCAAAATGCGAAACGGTTAGTTTCGGAGGCGTTGCGAGCGCATTTTTGTGCGCTTCCAGCTATTTTTATTCCAACGTTACTTTCAATGCCCCTGAAACAATGCTACGTACATAGTGTGTAGACTCAGCTGCCCGCACCAACACCAACACACCAATACGCACATGAATGGCAGATTACGGTTTATGGGGTCACAGCGCGTGAGTGCACGCCACTGCCAACAATTTGCGGCTGCGTTCGCCGCCACTCGTTCACGAATTTAAATGGAAAGCAATTTCGATTGTAAGTGCCCGGCTGAAACGAGACCGCCTAAAATATGTATTTTATATGTAATTAAAAAGCAACAACAACAACAAAAACAACAACTGTAAAGCGCTTAGATGGGTGAGGAGAGACAGACATGGCGAGCGCGAGTGAGTTGAGTGAGTGCGCCGCAATTTAGAGCTATCAATGCGAAATCGCCACACATGCGCCAGCCAACTAAATTTCAGTTGACCACTGTTGTTCACTTTGTTGCTGGCCACTGCACGGTGTTGTTGTTGTTGCTTTCAAGTATGCTGTTGCTGTTGTTGTTGCATTGCTGTGCGATAAGAAAGTGTCAACACGCACGTGACTTGTATGCGAAACGCCAGCAGCCAAGCGTTGTCAACGAGCCAGTCGGCCAGTCCGCCAGCCTAGCTGGCCATTTGGTGTTTGCGGCATGGTCAACAATTTTTGTATAACTTCCGCTGGCTCTGGTATTGTTGCTGTTACCATTACGTGTGTCCTGCGTCACTGCACTCATTTGTGTCAGAGATTTTGCAGGAAAATCACGTCTGCCGCTGGGTCGACAACGCAAGCTCCGATTTATGCCTTTGCAACAAAGCAGGCTTGATAGTGCACACACATGTATATAATACACGTACATACATACATACATATTTACACATTATATATGCAAGTTGGCCTACATTTCGGGGTCAACATTAAGTTTGAGGCGTGACTGTGTGGCACAGTTGAGGGAGGTTGTGCGCTCGCTACAAACGTGTGATAAGAAAATTGTTAAAGTTTATTTTTCCTGAATAAAATAAAGGATGGCATGTTTTTGTGTAACACTGTGGAGGACTTTTGAAAATACTTTACTGACTTATTTCAATAAGAGAAAATTATTTTTTTTAAATTAAACACTAAACTGAGCACAGCAGCTACTGAAGTCCTATGGCGCTTAAATTTGTCTTTTATTTTACTTGCTGTTGCGGGTTTCGTTTCAATGCTAATGAAATATTTTTTTATATTAAATTCTTTAAGCAAAGAACTGACCCGCTTCATAAAAAAAAGCTTTAAAGACGTCAAACCTGATACGAGTAAAAGTGAATTAGACTCACAATGATTAGGCTGGACAGACAAAAGGTGCAATGAAGGTCTGAAATACTGACCACTTCATGGACAGTGGCGCGTCCTTGGAATCTTTCCTGCCCAGAGATAAGAGAGGTAAAAGAAATCGAAATGTTACTACACGGAACGAAAAATGTTCAAAAAATTTGTGAATTTGTGCATAAACCGTATGCACATATTCATAATTTTTGAACCAGTGAACGCGCTCATAAAAAGTTTATGAACGCATTCATAAAACTTCGGGTTTCCCGAACGCTCATGAATGCGTTCATAAAAATTATGAATGCATTCAAGAAGCTTATGAACGCATTCATAAGCCTCATAAATTCTATGAACGCATTCATAAGCCTTGTTCATAAACCCGAACGTTTATGAACGAAATTCATGAAATATTTTATTTTATTCATAAAAAATTCCTGAAATTCAAAATCCCTAAAAAATGTAAAACATTGGTATATTTGCAACAAATCTATATTTATTTGCTACAAATGCAAATTTTGTTTATTAATTAGAAATAGGAATTATTAATTATAAATATGAATAGTTAATTTTGTAATAATGATATAAAAATTCAATAAATTTTCGTTTTATAATAAACAGCATATGGCCGCCACCCGCATCTTTGACTGCTAAAAAGAAATTGACAATTAATAGCAATGCAATAATATAAAAATAAATAAAATAATAATATAAAGAATTTATTTAATTGAATTCGACTTACCTGTCTCGCTGGCTGGTAAAAACGCTCATCTACTTCTATCGCTAACCACATGAAGCATATGAGAATTACAAGAATCGCACAAGTGCGCTCTTGGCAGCAAAAATGTGAGATTCGGCTTTTATGAAATGGTTTATGAACGAAGTTTCACAAATTGTATTTTATTTTTTTTTATTTATTTTAATTTTGAACTTTTTATGAAAAATGCATCAAATTTTAATTTTTTTTTCATAAAATTTATGAAACAGTTCATACGTGTTTATGAACGCGTTCATAAAATTTGTGAAGGAAACCTAACCTAACCTTCACAAATTTTATGAACGCGTTCATAAACACGTATGAACTGTTTCATAAATTTTATGAAAAAAATCACAATTTTATGCATTTTTCATAAAAAGTTCAAAATAAAGGTTTATGAACGCCGTTCATAAGATTTTTATGAATTATTTTTACCCGTGTACTACAAGTCGTTTTTTACAACTAAGACGAGTTTTATTTTTTTTACCTGCTTGGTCGGGTGGGTTCTGATATCCAAACCAAAGAATTAAATCTATGCTGAAAGCTCCGGCTGCCAGATTACTGCAATGATTGGCTCAGTGTAAACGGGATATCGGCAAGAGATATCCTAAAACTTTTGGACACCCAATCCGCTCTTAGGTCTCCGGATGCTGTTATAATAACATCAAAGATTGTACCGTGCGACAAAAATCAAAACATTTCAAAACACCCGAAAAAGTCTATATACTCGCAAAACTAGGGGCCAAATGTAGTAAAACTGCGTTTTTAGTTTTTCTCTCTAACGTCAGGATTTTTTTTTAAAGGACTTTGAAATTTCAAGGATATGTTTATTTCACAAAATTATTTTAAAAATTGAGCGCATTGTAGAATAACAATATGGGTATCAAATGAAAGAGAAAAATCCGTAGAATCTTAGAAAATTTAATGTTTTGGTACAAAAGGACGAAGAGGTATTGAAAGTGTCCTTTTAAAACTTTATCCTTGAATATCCTTGCAAATTTCCAATAATTTTTTTTTTTTTTTAATATATCTTAAGGACTACTATGTACTCTACCACATCCTTGAATTTCGTCCTTCTAACTCAATTTTTAAAATAAGTTTTTTAAATAAATATATACTTGAAATTTCAAAGTCCTTTAAAAAAAATCCTGACGTCAGAGAGAAAAACTAAAACCGCAGTTTTACTCCATTTGGCCCCTAGTTTCGCGAGTATATAGATTTTTTTCGTGTGTAAAATTTGTTGTCGCATGGTGTTGTCCTCATAATTGGTCAGAGCCACCACTTAAAGAAAGTGAACCTCAAAGCTTAGTGTTCAGTATAGCTGCCTGACAGATATAAATATAATATATGTAGTTAGTATTATGCGACTGTTGATGGACGTTAATGTCTATTTCATTATTCAAACCACAATTCATCACAACTGCGGTTACTTAACTTCTCCCCGATGGACGCTAAGTCATTGTTATGTTTCTAGTTCGGTTTTGGCAGAATTGTCAACTGTCTTCGTCTCGATCACCTCTTACGAGGTGTGACAATTAAGTAATGAGACTAATTTTATTGCCGCGCTTGTTGTAAACGATCTTGAAATTTCCTTCCCCTTCCCCGACATCCTTCCCCTCTCCATTGATATATTTACCATCGCTCTAGCTTGTTTAGTTCGCCTGCTGTGTCGTGTTGAGTAGACGTGTGTTGGTGGTGCTCGTCACGAAAATGGAGAAACGAAATCAAGAGCAACGCGTCGCGATAGCGTTGCGTTTTGATAGCCAAGGAATCGTCCACAAAGAATTTCTTCCATCGGGGCAAACCGTAAATCAAGTCTACTATCGCCAAGTACTCGAAAGATTGTGAAAACGGGTCAACAGGGTGCGCCCAGACATCGCTCCAAACTGGATCCTTCATCACGACAACGTGCCGTGCCATACCGACCTCAGCGTGTCCCAGTATTTGGCCTCTAAAGGGATCGCCGTGTTGCAATAGCTGCCTTATTCGCCCGATATGTCACCCTGTGACTTTTTTTGTTCCCTAGAACAAAATCGGTGGTCAACGGAATCCATTTTGAGTCGATTACGGACATCCAGGCGGCCGTGACGAGGGTACTCGCGGACATCCCAGCCGAAGCGTTCCAGAAATGTTACGGAGCATGGAAAACTCGCTGGAATCGTTGTATAGCTGCCAGGGGCGTAGCCAAGGGGGGGGTTTTGGGTGTCAGAACCCCCCCCATGACCTATAATTATTAAAAATTGTTACTCACTATGCATGGTATGCACGTTCCTACATTAGCAGAAAGGTCTTTTCACCTTTAAATATTTGAAAGAATAAAAAAAAATTTTGTTGGTGAAACCGATCTGATTTTTTTAAATAGTTCAGGTTCAGTACAGCTATTTGCATGATCTAAAAGCATGTCCAATGAGTGTTTTAGATCGTCGGCTGGAATGTCCTTCAGGATGTCGGTGCAAGCCTTTTGGATGGCTTCTACGTCCTCGAAACGCCTTTGTTTAATCGGTATATGCATTTTTTTGAAAAGGTGAAAGACGCACGATGCCGCAAAACGTGAAAACGAGGAGTGGTTGATGGTTAAAATTCAACTTTTAGTCAAAAATCAGTCACAAGTTTCTATCGATGAGATGGCGTCTTTCGATAGCCAAAAGTTCAGGTAAATGCGATACGGAAGCGCCTGGGACCACCCGTGTGGGTATGTGGTATACAAAATAACAAAAATAACAAATAAAGCATGACTAATATTTCCAAAAAATATATTTTATGTTATTGAAAACTACTGTCGAATATGTTCTGTAAGTCGAAATCATAACTATATTGGATAAACACTCTGGCAGATATTGAACATGAATATTAAAAAGATCACCCGGGTGGGTATAAGGAAAGCGAAGGTTAAATCCAATTTCAAGTCGATTTTGGCTGATCTATGATGAACTACCGTCAAGTTTTGATGGAATCTGCGCTGATTGCGGGTTTTAGTTGGCTAACACGTTGGTCATCATTTATGTCCGACAATTGTTTTTAAATCGCTTGTACCACTCATGAACTCTGCCACGGGATAAGCGATCATCACCATAAACTTGGTTCATCAATTGAAATGTTTCGCTAAAAGTTCTACCAACTTTAAAGCAAAACTTAATACTTGCTTTTTGCAAATTAGCATCGAATTTTTGTACCAGTGACAAAAACATACTCTTACTTCGAACCAAATTTTATAAAATTTTAATTGCACTAAGTCACATATGGGTGGCACCACCACAAAATGCCCTCTTTGAAAAGTGTAGTTTACTTTGAAAAGCATGTAAAGGGTGATTTTTTAATAGCCTTCGGATTTAATTTAAAAAACAAACACATACAATTTAGATAAATGTATGAAATCTTTATTTGAGTCGATAGAACGATCTATATAATTCAATGTTTAAAGATGATTTCATGTAAATGTTGACCGCGGCTGCGCCTCAAATGGTTCATACGCTGGGTCCGATTTTGGCATACTCTCTCCAACATATCGGTCGGTATCTCACGAATAAATTCTTCAATATTGGCTTCTAGTGCGTCAACCGTTGCGGGCTTGTCGCTATAGACATGAGCCTTAACATAGCCCCACAATAAATAGTCTAAAGACGTAAATCCCACGATCTAATTGCCAATTGTCCGGGCCCCAAACGTGAAATAAACTGTTCACCGAACTCGCCTCTCAATTGGGCCATTGTTTCGCGTGCTGCGTGGCGGATACAGCTGCGATATTTTCCTCTGTCCGCACTCTATGTATGCGTGTTGGTGGTTTAATGTCCAATAATGTAAATTTGGTAAATTTGCCTCAGAAGGTCGCCCAAACTGACCATAAAATGGAAGAAGTTCACAATGCACTTTCTTAACCGAGCATGAATTTTGATAGTAAAATTCAATAACCTGCAAGCGTTTTTCGTTTGTAAGTCGATTCATGGTTAAATTATAGACCAAACTGAACATGTTTGACAGTAACATGTTACACGAAAACAGCTAAGCTGCCAAAAACAGTGTTGCCAAAAAAAAAGTTGCTAAAAAATCACCCTTTAATATTAAATTGGCAAACAAATTTTTAGTGTCCGACCGAAACCACTTTTTTAGGCCGAAACCGAAACCGAAACCGAAACCGAATATTCGGTATTTTTTTAATATTCGGCCGAAACCGAAACCGAAACTTTCTAGTTAAAATAAAAATCACCATATCAAGCACTTTTTTCAACAAACGAATTTTACATTAAGTAAATAAAGAACAAACAAACAAACATAGCATAAATAAATAAATACTTATTAAAAAAAAACAATTTATTCATTTTTTAAAAACATAAACATGAAAAAATCACCCTTTCATACCTTACTCGCTAATATTCAAAATTAAATAATTTAATATTATATGCTAAAAAAAAAGTTTATTTACATTGGTGGCGTTTAAATTACTCCTCCTTTCACTATATATCTGCTACATAATAAAATGTAAAAAAATTTTCTAGAAAGTTTCGGTTTCGGCTTTTCGGCCATTTTTTGGCCGAAACTGAAACCGAAACCGAAACCACTTATTTGGGCCGAAACCGAAACCGAAACCGAATATTCGGTCGGACACTACAAATTTTCAAAATCCCCCCCATGACCAAGTTCTGGCTACGCCCCTGATAGCTGCCCAAGGGGACTACTTTGAAGGGGAGTTGTAAAATAATTTTTAAATATACGGTTTCTATGGAATCAGTCTCATTACTTAATTGTCAAACCTCGTATCATGACATATATAGCTTTTCTCCGTAGACAGTCGCTCCTTCTATGTTAGGAAGATTCAATAAATCGCCAACAATTAACATTTCCACAAAATTTGAATCGACACTCGTTTCACGAGTTTAATCGCGCGTAAAATTCAACTAAAAAGTCAGAGCCCTTGGAAGTGCCAGAAACGCCAAAAGTATGCAAAATTTATGCAGTTGGCACAAAGTATGCACACACCTAACGACGGCTTAGCCGCACACAGCAACGAATCTAAACTCAATGGAATGAAAAACACGCACACGCAGACAAAAAGCCACCAAATCAGCTTAGAGCTGTCAAAAGCACTTTCAACCATAAGTTCACTAAGCCGAATGCCATTTAAGTGCAGTCCAGCTGGCTAGAAACCCCCCTTATAGAAATTTTACTTTGCTCAATTTTGTATTTAAAATCTGGCAATGTGAAATTCATTTCAACTTTCCGCATAGCTGCTCGGCCTCAGCATTTTCCGCTCGAGTGAAATATATTAAAGTTAAAGTTAAAGAACAAAAATCGGAAACTCGGCAAATGCGCCCGAAAATATGCCTTGCACTTTTTAACTAACACGTATTCGACGATTTGTTGTTGTTGTACTCGTATTGCCGGCACAAGTTGGCGCAAATATGTTAAAAATTGTTGGCTCACCTGACTGCGACTGCTCCACACTTGCGAGCCAACTGTGCGCGCCGACTTTGCATGCCAAACGCATCGCACCGGTGGCATTCGATTGCGAGTGCAACACTGCCGGAAAGTAAAAGTTTCAAACATTTGCATACATTGTTGCAATTGCTGTTGTTGCATTTTTGCTAGGCTGCCTTTAGCGAATGGATATATGCGGGTACGTACGAGTATTACGACGATTGGTCGCTGTCGGTTCGATAAAATTTGGAAAGCTTATTAAAAAGTTTTCGACTGCTGCTATTTTGTGCCGAGCAGCCATTGACATTTTAAATCCAGCGACCCTTTAACGCATTACCAGCGTTATTATAATTTTTTTTGTTTTTATTTTTTGGTTGTCACGGGACTCAAGTTTGGGTGGGGTATAGGAACTATTACAACTTCTGCGAAGCTTTTACGCTCAATTGGGAATATGTAAACAATTTATGGCAGATTTGGTGGAGAATTTATTTGAAATCGTTTTATGTGCATTACTTAGCAATAAAAACAGAAAACTTTGTAAAACTACAGTAAAATTGTTTTAAACTTCAACTGTATTAAAATGTGAGTGATTGATATTGTTGGCAGTAGTGTTTTTGAGGGATTGTAAAGTTTTTTATCATAAAGAGCTGAGGTTTTTTCTGAAAGAAAGGTTTTTTCTGAACATTGGGTGTAATATTGGAAAAAACAAAATTAAATTTTATGTAAATCGAATATTTGCACAAAATAAGAATTTGTTTAACAAGGGATATCATTTTATGATTTATCGCCATCTTGGAACTACAACGTGCGACAAAAATCAAAAAATTTCAAAACACACGAAAAAATTTATATACTTGCGAATCTAGGAGCCAAATGTAGTAAAACTACGTTTTTAGTTTTTCTCTCTGACGTCAGGATTTTTTTTTAAAGGACTTTGAAATTTCAAGGACATGTTTATTTCGAAGGACGAAATTCGAGGATGTGGTAGTGTACATATTAGTCCTTAAGATATAATTTTTCAAAAAAACTATTGGAAATTTGCAAGGATATTCAAGGATAAAGTTTTAAAAGGACATTTTCAATAGCTCGTCGTCCTTTTGCACCAAAACATTCAATTTTCTAAGATTCTAAGGATTTTTCTCTTTCATTTGATACCCATATTTTTAATTTACAATGCGCTCAATTTTTAAAATCATTTTTTGAAATAAGCATGTCCTTGAAATTTCAAAGTCCTTTAATAAAAATCCTGACGTCTGAGAGAAAAACTAAAAACGCAGTTTTACTACATTTGGCTCCTAGTTTCGCAAGTATATCGATTTTTTCGTGTGTAAAATTTGTTGTCGGACGGTGCTGTCAACAGAAAACTGTCATTACCGACACACATTTGCACAATGCATTGAAATCATAAAACTCCATAAAAAAATTTTTAAAATATATCAGAGACGATATTTTATATTTATCTGTCTGGGAACGTAAACAAGCAAAACTCTGGTCTATGGGGTTTTAAGAACCAAAGCGAAATAGTGAAAGAATCTCTGAAGTCACTACGTAATTTCTATTCGTTTGATATGTAACTTTGTCTACGTCTGTTATTTTAAATAAAAAATTATATTTTTTTAATTCCAACTGCTTCTTTCTTTCTGATAACAGCGTGCGACAAAAATGAAAAAATTTGTACACCAGAAAAACTCCATTCGGGCGTGAAACTAGAGACCAAACATAGTAATACTGCGTAACCAGTTTTTTATTTCTACATCCTTTGTCCTTTTAAAAGGACTTAAAAATTTTTAAGGGGATAAAAAATAAAAAAATATAAAAAATACTTTACCTCGTTAGAATATGGCGATATGTATATCAAATGAAAGAGGAAAGGCTCAAGAGTTTAAATAAAATTAATTTTGTATCTATTTGTAAAGAAAGGATATTAAAAAGGTCCTTTGAAAATTTTAATCCTTTATATCCTTGAAAATTTACATCGCATTTTCTTGAAAAGTAAGTATGTTAAAACCCCACATCTCCTTGATCACGTGTCAAAATTTCATTATTCTCGCTTCATTAATTTTGTATCTTTTTATTATTTAAAATACTGATACTCAAATAAATTAGAAGTTTTGTACTTCATTAGAATTGCAGCTTCCGCCTTTTTTTAATAACTTTCGAACTAATAAAGTTGTCGAGACCCATCCAAATGTTGATATACTTAGGCATGAAACTAGACGTCATTCATAGTAACCTCAGACACTCAGTTCTTAATTTTCTGATACGATGTCCTTTTAAAAGATGTTTTACATTTGAAGGATATACGCATTTCAATTTTTTTTCAATATTTGTAGTTGTGGAATGATGAAGATATGGGTATCAAATGAAGGAAGAATATTTTCGCTTTCTAATTATATTTTCTATTTTGAACTTTCAGGACCAAAATATGTTAGTAAGAAAAGGAAAAATTACATGCTTCAATTACATGCTCTCAGTTCTTAGTATCATACCTCTTAGTTTTATTCTTTTATCTTTATTGGTTTAGAGTGAAAAAAATATAGAAACATGTTGAAATGAGATAAGAGATGAGATAAATTAATTGTCTCATATCTCAATAATGCCAACTTTCAACATTATATTTTCCAACAATTTTATTTCAACTATATTTAATTGCTATGAATGCACTTTCATATACATGTAAATTAATTTGAGTTAATTTTTATATTGCACAATTTAAAAAAAATTACATACTCTCAAAGATTCGTTATACTATTTAACGTTATATTTATAACATTCATAATTTGAACGAAAAACAAAATGTGGGCGTATGAACTCATTTTCCCGTTTTCCGACAGACCGTGTCCGGGCAGCGTTGAGTGACCGCACGCAAAAATACAAACTGGATAATTTTATAGGATTTTTATGTGCCGCTGACACGTTATCGGGCTATTAAATTCAACTTCTATAACTAGGCATTTTTTATTGCAACGCGACGCGGGGCAGTTTAAAGTTGGCGTTCAATTTGAAATTGTCGGAAATACGGGTGGGCCATGGCTAATTTTCATTAAAAGACGCTGAAATTTGTAACGATGGTTTGCACAGAATTTCAATACAAATTTTTACTGGGCTGCTAATGGAAATTGTAATTGCCAAAGACGAAATTAAGCAGTCACGGCGCTCGTTGGATTTTATGTGTTACGTGTAAACCATTTGGCTGGAGGGGAATTAAAATGCTTCACTTTTAGTTCGTCTTCTAATAACATTCGACATTTTGTTGAGAGTTTCATTGCTTGAGAGATGTTGTTGTTCTTGCTGTTGATTTTCTACAGCAACAGAAATGAAAATTTGTCGCCGTAGTACATTTTGGCATAAAATTCATGATGCAATAAAAGTAGGTGGAGAGTTGCCGTTTAATTTATGCTATAAATGAAAATTATCTGTGGTTTACTGAAATGTCAGAAACATTTTTCAATTACAGAAATTTAAATGCTTAAAAGGAAGACAATAAACTAATTTTTCCTTTAAATGGATCAGAACTTCATGTTAGCGTCCACATCAGATTGTCAGGTAAAATACTTCAACCAAATATCAAATTCTGACTTCTTTTTAATTTTGTTGATTGGGTAATAGTTCTCAAGATATATAGCTATACGTATATAAGGTGTAGAAAAAAAGATTCCATAATTTTTGCACGAAGTTGTAGCTTTGTTTTATTACACCGTGCGACAAAAATTAAAAAAATTTTTCACACCGGAAAAAATCCATATGGGTGTGAAACTAGAGACCAAACATAGTAATACTGCGTACTCAGTTTTTTATTTCTACACCCGTTGTACTTTTAAAAGGACTTCAAAATTTTGAAAGGGATACAAATAAAAAAAATAAAAAATGCTTAATTTCGTTAGAAATTGGCGATATGTACATCAAATGAAAGGGGAAAGGCTCAAGAATATAAATAAAATTATTTTTGAATCTATTTGTAAAAAAAGGATATGAAAAAGGTCCTTTGAAAATTTTAATCCTTTATATCCTTGAAAATTTACAAAGAATTTTCTTGAAAAGTAAGTATGTTAAAACCCGAAATCTGCTTGATCCCGTGTCAAAATGTCATTATTCTCGCTTCATTGATTTTGTATCTTTTTATTATTTAAAATACTGATACTCAAATAAATTAGAATTTTTGTACTTCATTAGAATTGCAGCTTCCGCCTTTTTTAATAACTTTCGAACTAATAAAGCTAGAGTAATGAAATTTTGACACGAGATTTAGGGTTTTAACTAGTGTCCGACCGAATATTCGGTTTCGGTTTCAGTTTCGGCCAAAAAATGGCCGAAAAGCCGAAACCGAAACTTTCTAGGAAATTTTTTGACATTTTATTGTGTAGCAGATATATAGTGAAAGGAGAAGTAATTTAGATGCCAGCAATGTAAATAAACTTATTTTGTTAGCATATAATATTAAATTATTTAATTTTGAATATTAGCGAGTAAGGTACGAAAGGGTGATTTTTTATGTTTACGTTTTTAAAAAATGAATAAATTGTTTTTATTAATATGTATTTATTTATTTATGCTATGTTTGTTTGTTTGTTCTTTATTTACTTAATGTAAAATTCGTTTGTTGAAAAAAAATGCTTGATATGGTGATTTTTATTTTAACTAGAAAGTTTCGGTTTCGGTTTCGGCCGAATATTAAAAAAAAACTGAATATTCGGTTTCGGTTTCGGCCCAAAAAAGTGGTTTCGGTCGGACACTAGTTTTAACATACTTACTTTTCAAGAAAATTCTATATAAATTTTCAAGGATATAAAGGATTAAAATTTTCAAAGAATCTTTATCATATCCTTTTTTTACAAATAGATAAAAAATTAATTTTATTTAAATTCTTGAGCTTTTCCTCTTTCATTTGATATACATATCGCCATATTCTAACAAAGTTAAGTATTTTTTATATTTTTTTTATTTTTTATCCCCTTAAAAATTTTGAAGTCCTTTTAAAAGGACAAAGGATGTAGAAATAAAAAACTGAGCACGCAGTATTATTGTGTTTGGTCTCTGGTTTCACGACCATACGGATTTTCTCCGGTTTGAAAAATTTTTTTAATTTGTGTCGTGCGGTTAGTTAGATAGTTAGAATGATAAATAATACGATTTATGTAAAATATGGATCGTTTTGATCTATAAAGATCGAAGGTGATTTTATATAATATGCCTTTTTCATAGAAACTCTCGTCTTCATCAGCAAAAAATCGGGTCTGTCGGCTTTCACAAGTTTCTCTTGAGGCAAACTTTTCTCAGTAAAACCATTCGCCATAAAAAGGAACATCTTGTAATCAATTGTTGTCAGGTCTGGACTACATATAAGGTGAATGCATAAGAACCTTCCAACCAAGCTTCCTGAACTTTTAACGAGTTACTATCGACGTTGTCCTGATGGAATACACAATTCGCCTTCTAATGGCCAAAGCTGTCTGTTTCTGGGCGATTGCTTCCTTCAGACATTCCGAGCTGTTAAAAGCGCAGATCCAAAATTAATATTCTTATTTATATTCAGAAAGACTCGTAATTGTATTTATTCATCTCGAACAAAATTTAACTAAAATCCATCAAATCAATCAATGGCTGTCAGTCGAATGTCAGACAATTATTTTCAATTCTTGTACGCATGAAATTTATTACCTACTAAACAAAATCATAGATTTTGTATTTATATGCATAGAGCATTGTTCGAAACCGACGGACCGATTTATCTGCCAGCATGAAATATTGTTTGTTTGCATTGTGTTGTTGTATTTTGCAGTCACCCGCATTAATTTTCATAAATTTACAATTTTACTCTTTTGCGTCTTCAATTTTGACGGCTGGGTTCAGTTATACGATATAAGCATAACGGCCGCAATTCATTGTCGCCCCATAACGGTTCACCTTAGTATGCCAACTGCCAACGTTGTCGATGTTGTGCCATTGCCGCTGCTGTTGCTGCCAATTTCGCTTCACTCGCTTCCGTTTCCGGCGCGCAACGCAAACAGGATGTTCAAGCGTTTTTCCTTGGATTTTTCTTGTTGCTGTCGTGCGCGCGCTTTTGCGCTTGTCGTCGTCGTCGTCTACAACTACATTATAATGCAATAATAAACACAGCGCCATAGACGGCGCATGCAGCTATAACCAATAACGGCAATAACAATATCAAAGCATATCGAAGACAAACAAACTTGCCGCTACATGTTGCTGCTGTTGTCCGCACTGCCAGTATGCGGAAGTGAAAGTGGATGTTCGAACAGTGCCAAGAACGACAACAACAACAATAACAACAGCTACAGCATTTGCGCCATTGCCAACATCGATACGAATACATTGAGCGGCATTGTGCGGAGCAGCCCTGCCTGCAATAACGTAAACATAAAAATTGTAAAAATGTCTAGCATGATGTAAATTGCTGCAATATGCAGTGCTGTATTTTTTAGTGTTGGCTGTAATTGTTGTTGCAGCTGTTGTGTCTCTCAGCGGCTCGAAGGAGGAGATTGCCAGCGGATGTTGGTGAAAAACTCTATTAAACTACTTAATTATATTTATAAGCTGCAATAAAGTGTCAGTCTGTATGTAAGTAGGCGAAGATATGTGCGCATACATGTAGTACATACAAATATGTGGGATGTAGGAATGTGCGATTTAGTTATGGTTTTCAATATTAACACTAATATTGACTCATTTGCTTTGGCAGTAAATGTTGGTGTCCATGTGAGGCAATATGATTTTATTTTTACTGTTCCAATGGCTACTTAATTCATTGAATTATATATGTATACATTTTTTATATAATGTTTAAGTTCTGTTAAAATTAGTTTTGTATTAATCATAAAGTTAGGAACTTCAAATGTCTCCACTTCACTTAGCCCCTTTCGCTATTTTGTTGCCATATGGCAAGATGCTACTTTGTGGATGTCTGCATCCTCTATGGTTGCAAGAATACATTTTTTGTTGGTCCTTAGAATAGTTTGAAGTTTTAGGAAAAATACGAAATTAAAAACTGAATCTTTAAGTTTAAAGAAGAGAAGTATTCACGTTTTTTTAATGGTATATCTTGACATAGTAAAGGAAGAAGAAGCAGAAAAAATTAGAGAACTTTTTAATTTGACGTTTTCTTTCAATTTAGATACTTTTTTTTTTAATTTTGGCTGAAGTAAATGAAGAAATATTCAAATTTTCGTTATGCGTAATAAGTTTTATGTTTAAGTAATTATTACAGCCACAACGATGTGGTTGCTCTCATAGAAAAACACTATAAAATACAGGGTCCGAGTATAAAAATTAAAAAATTTCTTATAGAATGTTGCTAATGTAACCACATAGAAACCTTGGACGTAAAATTTAAAATTGTAACTCTCCCCAGTAAAAACCTGTAGCGAAAGGGTTAAATTGATCGACATTTTTTTGTTTTAAACAATCCTTCTTAAAGAAATAAGTCTCACATCTTCAGTTTTTAAACAAATATCTTGTTTTATTCCAGCATTTTAAAAATACAAATATGGCTATGTGTGTATAGTGAAAAGTCTTCGATGCGCGATTGCCTCTTTATCGCAAGTAAAATTTTCTGTATGGCAATTTCTCTTGATTGATTATAGAAATTTTAATTTTAAAAAGAAAAAAGCCGACCGAACGCAAAACAAATACTGTGAAAATGATCAGCAATGCATACAAACAGAATTTGAAAATGTTGGTAACTTGACGTAAATTTGAAAGTTTTAACGTAACACAAACAAAAATAATTGAGGTACCGTTCATTTGACTTCACTTGAAAAACAAAAAAAATATTCGTTATATCGAATAGCAAATTTCACTTTCGTTCGTAATATAGAACCATCAATGGAAAAAATTTGGCCGTACGTTAAATTGAAAATTCGTTAAATGGAAAGTTCGTTATACTGGACGTCCACAGTACTCGAAACTAGGGGCAAAATGTAGTAAAACTGGCCTTTTATTTTTTCTCCGACGTCAGGGGTTTTATTTAAAGGAGTTTGAAATTTCAAGGATATGTTTATTTCAAAAAATTATTTTAAAAATTGAGCGCATTGTTGAATAACAATATGGATATCAAATAAAAGAGAAAAATCCTTAGAATCTTAGAAAATTTAATGTTTTGGTGCAAAAAGACGAAGAGGTATTGAAAATGTCCTTTTAAAACTTTATCCTTGAATGTCTTTGCAAATTTCAAATAGTGTTTTTTGAAAAAAATATATCTTAAGTACTAACCTCATCCTCGAATTTCGTCCTTCGAAATAAACATGTCCTTGAAATTTTAAAGTCCTTTTAAAAAAAGCCTGACGTCAGAGAGAAAAACTAAAAACGCAGTTTTACTACATTTGGCCTCTAGTTTCGCGAGTGTATCGATTTTTTTCGTGTGTTTTCAAATTTTTTGATTTTTGTCTCACGGTGTAATGTTTAAGTTCTGCTAAAATTAGTTTTCTATAAATCATAAAGTTATATCCATCAAATTTTTAGCTTCCCCATCATTTAGTGAAGCCAAAAATCTGGCAAACATAACAATTCGCTTATACCAAAAAAATATACGAATACACCAACGCAGCGAGACACACTCAACCACACGCACACTTCAACACACACACACACACGCACACCCAAACAAGCAAACACGCATATAAAACAACATCAACGACCATAAATTAAATCGATTACGAGGATAACGCCAACTGACATTTAAGCGAAAGAAAAATTACGATCGAAATGCACACAACAGCATTTTCCGACTGAATTCGGGCATTGTGCAGCGCTAACATCGACAGTGGCAGGCAACGGGGATTTGTTGCTGTACGCACACACTGACGCACGCAACAGTACGCAGGCAGCGATCGCGTCAGCCGGCGGTAAGAAATGGAAAGTCGACAACCATTATCGTTATTACTTTTGCAAATAACGCATTAATGCCATACGCTCTACGCCCGTTTCTGTCGGTCAGTCCCCCAGCACACCACCGCAGCCATTTCGGGAAAATGCACAAAATGTACCGGACCAATGCAACCAGTGCTGCAGTCCGCATCGTGCGTGCACTGCATGGCATCTGTTTGTCATTCGGTGCATTGTCGGCGTTTATCTGCCGGTCAGCCTGCCGGCCCGCGTGCTCGCCTCGAGGTGTAAACTAACAAGGCGTCCAGCTGTGCAGTGTCCTTTGTGCGAGTGTTCGGTGCGTGTGCTGCGGCCATAAGCCAACGTTGCAGCACACGCTGTAGTTAAGTAATTATCAATTTTTTGTTCTCGGGATTTGTTGTTGTCGTCTCTGTTTCTGAATAGGCTGCATTGAAAAGTGCCATAAAATGTTTAAGCTATGCACAGACATGATTTGCCAAAATCTCAGATAGTCAAAAGTCAAGCAACAACTCAAAAGAACAATGAAAGTATTTCAGTTGGTATTATGCCTCTACATACATACCTATGTACTTTATGTATATGTTGGAAATAAACCACTGACACTATAAATCGATTAGGCCCAAGCTGGCAGCAATAAATTCTTGATCGGTTAGTTGGACTGCAATTTTCAGCTTGGTGGGTCTGACCCATAAGAAATGTTAGTGTTGAAGTTGTTCTTTTTGATCCCCAGGTTTGTGTTTTTTAGTTTGTTTGTTGTCGTTTTTTACCTCACATAACATGATATATAAACAATAGAACAACGAATCCCTAAATCCCGAACATTTTCAATCGCGAAAATTTCCGATATTGACAAAATCCGATCCTGGGATTGACACATAAAATAGCTTAGTTTTTGCTTTTGTCATTTTAATTTCGAAAAATGCAAACCTTCTTATTTTAGCGGGTATTCTAGTCTGGAGGCTCGATTTTGAGGTGATTTTACGGGCGTAATAAAAAAAACAGTAATCATTTTTACCATTCATGTTTTTATCAGTTTTTTATTGATACTTGAAAAGTATAAAAATGTATAATAGTTGAAAAAAAATTCAAAATTGAAGTCGTAGAGTAGAGGCCGGCAAAGTGGGGAATCAAAAAAGGTGTCGCCTGGTTGACGTGATTCCAATCCTCCTGATGATTTGAAACATAAAAATAAGGTTGATTCCTATTAAATAGGGTGTAGAATTAGCTGGACGTAGCCGATTTGAAAAAAAATTTGTTTCCACAAAATTGCGTCTTTCTGAAAATAAAAGACATTTTTTGCCTCCTTTTTTCAACTTTGGTAATTTTTTAAAGATAATAAAAAAAACACACATTACAAAAAACCCTACGTCGAGCCAATTTTGATAGTATTAAGAAGTTCTGGTCTGAAGGTCAACCGTATCGAAAAAAGTAGTTTCGAGAAAGACGTGTTTAAAGTTTACAGTCTCAGTTCGGGCAGTCTGAGTGGCACGTCACAAAATAAGCTATATCTCCGAAAATAATTCGAATTTCCGTAAATCCTCTTAGAGGCTTATTCTTAAAGATCTAAACTTGGAAAATATGAAATAAAAAAAATTGATTTTTTCGAATTTCTAGTCTAGAATACCCCCTTAAGAGGTTATATACCTTTTTCTGCAGGGAAATACAGGATTTTTATTTTTTTTTAAGCATGTTACCATAGTTGTATTCAAATGCAATACAAAGTTTATAAAAGTACATGTCCTTATGTGAATTTGTATAAAATTTCAAGCGAAAGCATTTCGAAAAATTGGGGAAGTTACAGTCCTTGCCTCAGAACTCCTTTTGTTAGCAGTGGTTGACGGTGAGCATGAAATCGAGGTAACGGCTCAGCTGAAAAAAAAACTACGTTAGTACATAGTGTTACCTTGTTCGTGAACGAAGGATTTTACAAAAAAAAATTTTTTACAGTTACAATGCTATTTTTTCCAAAAATGTCGATTTTTTAAGGTCGAAAAATTGAGTTTTTTGCCAAAAAAAATAGAAGAATTTGTCGAAAAAAAATTCCTTCGTTCACGAATTAGCTATTGTATGTACAAACAACCCCTCAAAATTTCAAATTGATCGATGTAGTGGTTAGCGGGATATCGTGCTCACCGCGATGGCATTTTTTCACAAATACGATTCCGAGATAATCACGTTTAAAGTTGCAGCAAGATACTTGAGTTCCGGAAACTGCGCGCTATAAACGGCCGTATCTTAGGTTCTAGTGCCCCGATCTCGATGAAATTTTGCAGCAAAATTGTTAAAAGTATGTACTTCAAAAATAACACTACTTGACACGAAAAATGCTCCTAAAAATAAAAGTATTTTTTAGACTAATCTTCGGCTGCTGAACACGAAACTGAAAATCAAAAAATTTTCTTAAGAAGCGTTTTCGAAAAATCTTCGAAAAACACGTTTTTCCCCTCTTATTTCAGCTATGAGCACATATCTTATAAAACAGCCATCCGACTAACACAAGTGGGCCATCGTTCAGAAGGCAATTAACTTACCTTTCCAACGATATATCGACTGTCCAAATCAGATGAGATTTGGGTAAGTTACTGACGATGAAAGTTGTAAAAAAGTGAATTTTTTGACCATTTTCAGAAATTATACATTTTCGAATCGTTTTTTTACAGATAAAATAAATGATCTCCTCTGAATTTAAAATCTAAGATGAAAGATATATTATTTGAGCAAATATTAAGCCTAACATCAATAGAATTGAAAGAAAAATAACAAAGTTATGATGCACGGAGTGAAAACACGAACTTTTCATTTATTACACCGTGCGAACAAATTTTTTTATTTTTCCGAGACCCATCCAAATGTTGATATAGACGTGAAACTAGAAGTCGTTTATAATATCCTGGCATAGTCAATTCTTCATTTTCTGACCCGAAAACCTTCTTAAAGGATTTTAAAATTTTAAGGATATACACATTTCAAAAATTTTTTTAAATATTTGCGATTGTGCAATGATGAAGATATGGGTATCAAATGACAGAGGATCATTGTCTCCTCTTAACTAAATTTTCTATTTTGAACTTTCAGAACTTTGAAATAGAAAAAAATTTAGATGTATGGATCTACAGACTGAGATCCAAAACATTTATGTTTTGCATACCTGAAATATTTTGGTCCTGAAAGTTAAAAATAGAAAATTTAGTTAAAAGGAGACAATTTTCCTTTTTCATTTGATACCCATATCTTCATCATTGCACAACCGCAAATATTTTAAAAAATATTTGAGATGTGTATGTCCTTAAAATTTTAAAGTCCTTTAAAAAGGTTTTTGGGTCAGAAAATGAAAAACTGACTATGCCAGGATACTACAAATGACCTCTAGTTTTACGTCTATATCAACATTTTGATGGGTCTCGGAAAAATTAAAAAAAATTTTCGCACGGTGTAATAAATGAAAAGTTGTTGTTTTCACTCCGTGCATCATAACTTTGTCATTTTTCTTTTAATTCTATTGATGTTAGGCTTAATATTTGCTCAAATAATATATCTTTCATCTTAGATTTTAAAACCAGAGGAGATAATTCATTTTATCTATAAAAAAACGATTCGAAAATGTATAATTTTTGAAAATGGTCGAAAAATTCACTTTTTACAACTTTCATCGTCAGTAACTTACCCAAATCTCATCTGATTTGGACAATCGATATATCGTTGGAAAGGTTAGTTAATTGCCTTCTGAACGACGGCCCACTTGTGTTAGTCGGATGGTTGGTTTACGAGATATGTGCTCATAACTGAAATAAGAGGGGAAAAACGTGTTTTTCGAAGATTTTTCGAAAACGCTTCTTAAGAAAATTTTTTGATTTTCAGTTTCGTGTTCAGCAGCCGAAGATCGGTCTAAAAAATACTTTTGTTTTTAGGAGCACGCGATGAACCCATTTTTTGTCGAGTAGTGTAAGTCATAAAAATTGTTTTCGATTTTTGAGCCACAAAAAGGTATATAACCCCTTAATACAAAAAATAAATTGCATTGTGAGTGACATTTGAACACATTTCAATGCAACAAGAGATCTGTTTGTGTACGGATACTTTGTACAAATTTGTACAAACTAGCTCTGTTTGGGTACTTTTCGAGTAAAAATTTGCCAGTAGCTAAAATCAGGAGAGTAAACAAGCATCTGCTACCAAACATGAAACCATCCAAACAAGTAAAGAACCAGAAATTTCTAAAAACTTGCAAGTTCAACTCTTGTTTACACTAATGTGACTTGTTACATTCACAACACAAAGAGAAAATGGTGTAAATAAGAGGGTTAAAGATAGAAACAGCTGATACAAAATTTTCATTTGGGGTTTGAAACTGTAGGTAAACTTGAATTATTGATATTACTCACATCGAATTTGATTTATTTTGAATGTCCAAACTTCCAAAAAGTATATTTACATTCGATTTCACCTACTAGTATTGAACGAGAAAGATGCTTTTTACCAGCAGGTTTTGCAGGTAAATAGTTTGGCAATTAAATGCATTTTTATGTTATTAATTTTATTTTATTTGACATGAATATTTTTTTCTTAGTTTTTAAGTAAGAACACATAATTGTATTTAACACAAAAGTAAAATTGATTTGATTAAAAAATACATCTGATTTAGTTCCTTAAAATAATAAGTATATTTAATCCCGAAAAAAACCCGGGACTGTAAAACTAGTCTGGGATTGCAATCCCTAATACCCACCCCGCATCTCTCGCCCCATCCGCACATGTTGCGTCAGCCAAGAAGAGGCTGCAAAGTCACGCATAGCATTTCACCGTTAACACGTTTCGTGTGGTGCATGAAGCTGCACTCAGTCTGCCAGCGTCTGAATCAAATGAATTTAATGCCTCAACTGTGGCGAATGAAACACACACACACACGCACACAGAAACATTAACGCACTCACATGGAGGCTTACACGCGTGCATTGTTGCTGTCCTTTTGATGTGCGCCCGGCCTTGGACTGCACTCAATTGCAGCAACAGCAATTTTTGCACTAAATCGTGCTCTACTTTCTCGCACTTTCTTTGTTTGCCGCTTTATTTTCGCTCTTTGCGCTGTGCACATTTTCGCTTTTCCAGCAAACAATGGAGGTATGCAATCGTTGTTCGTCAGTTGTTGTTTTTGTGATTTTGAAATATGGTTTCATTGCTCCCATTTTCGTGTTGGCGCTCGCATTGTCAGCGCTTTGCTGCATGGAAAATTCAACGTAATTCTCCACTAACAACTGAGCAATCGAACTGTCCCTTCAACAACATTCAGTCGTATGGCAGCTGACAGTTGAATCAATGAAAAAAATAGACCAGCCAAGGGTCAGCAACTATTCATGGGGAATAAAGCGTGAAATAGGAATGTTATTTGTAAATACTCGTAAATATGCTTTAATACGATTTTTAATTTAGAGTTTCCTGATTCTTCAACTAGAAGTAGTTATTAAAAGTCAAAAATGCAACTCAAAGAGAAAAGTTGTCTCACAGTTTTCACTCAGCAAAAATACTGCTTGTTGCAAATTGTTTTCAGTTGGAATTTTAATAAAATTGCCATACGCAAAAACCTGTTTGGTTGCTGCTATTCCGCTTCGTCTTCTCCTTCGACGCATTTCTTCCTGCGTCTCTTGTTGCTGAAAGCATCCTTCGCTCCATATGCGTAAACTGTAATTCGCTTTCACATATGCAGTGGTATATTTTAGCTCAACACCAACCCAGCAAACATTCGCATCGCAGCATCGTCAACAACATTCGCGCACACACACACATTCGCGCGCGCATTCACAAGGCGCATCCATATGCAAATTCATTTGTCACCCGCACAGCAACAGCAACAGCAGCAGCAGCTGTCATGGCATTTGCATCCACTGCCTGTACTAGTTATAGCACAGCTGCTGGTCCACTCAATACCTCGATCCACTTTTGCGCCAGCACATGTTCATATTTTTGCAGCGTACAGCTTTGCATGCCAATTACTTACTTGCCCCACTCTACGCAATTCGGTGCTGCGCACACACACACACACACAGAGTGTCAGGTGTACTCGTAGTTGTGTGCAGCGAGCTCGTGTTAGTTTTTCCGATTTCCAATCGCCTTCCACTGCATCGATCAACTCGCATTGCTGACCTTTCACTGCCTGCCAACAACTTGTCAGCCAATTTTGTTGCATTTTTCAAATTCACACAATTTTTCAAATTTGTTTTCAGCTCTGTTGAAACGAAAAGCCTGAAAGTGACTTTTTCGAACATCCTTATTGACTTATTTATAAAATAGCTTACAACGTTTGGGGATTTCATATATTTTTACACGCAAACCAGTGCAAAATGTTTGCATAGATTTGATGTAACATTTTATAATTTTTAATATTAACCGTAGTTGTGTTCGTTTTCGACCAAATTTTTTTTTGTAATTTTAATATTTTTTAAATTTGTTATTATTTTTAGCTGTTTTTTCATTACTTTCTTACTTGGACTATTACACCGTGCGACAAATTTTAAAAAAATTTGTCACACCGGAAAAATTTTATATGGGCGTGAAACTAGAGACCAAACATAGTAATACTGCGTACTCGGTTTTTCATTTCTACATCTTTTTTTCTTTTAAAAGGACTTCAAAATTTTGAAGGGGATAAAAAATAAAAAAAATATAAAAAAATACTTAACCTCGTCAGAATATGGCGATATGTATATCAAATGAAAGGGGAAAGGCTCAAGAATTTAAATGAAATTAATTTTTTATCTATTTGTAAAAAAAGGATATGAAAAAGGTCCTTTGAAAATTTTAATCCTTTATATCCTTGAAAATTGATACAGAATTTTCTTGTAAAGTAAGTAAGTAACACGTGATCAAGGAGATTTGGTGTTTTAATCTCCTTGATCACGTGTCAAAATACAAAATATAAAAAATACTTAACCTCGTTCGAATGAGGCGATATGTATATCAAATAAAAGAGGAGAGGATCAAGAATTGAAATAAAATTAATTTTTTATCTTTTTGTAAAAAAGGATTTCAAAAACGCCCTTTGAAAATTTTAATCTTTATATCCTTGAAAATTTACATAGAATTTTTTTGAAAAGTAAGTATGTTAAAACCCCGAATTTCCTTCATCACGTGTCAAATTTCATTATTCTCGCTTCATTTATTTTGTATATTTTTATTATTTAAAATGCCGATACTCAAATAAATTAGAATTTTTGTACTTCATTAGAATTGCAGCTTCCGCCTTTTTTTTAATAACTTTCGAACTAATAAAGTTAGAGTAATGACATTTTTACACGTGATCAGGGAGATTTAGGGTTTTAACATACGTACTTTTCAAGAAAATTCTATGTAAATTTTGAACGATATAAAGGATTAAAATTTTCAAAGGACCTTTTTCATATCCTTTTTTTACAAATAGATAAAAAATTCATTTTATTTAAATTCTTGAGCCTTTCCTCTTTCATTTGATATACATATCGTCATATTCTAACGAGGTAAAATATTTTTTTATATATTTTTTAATTTTGTATTCTCTTCAAAATTTTGAAGTCCTTTAAAAGGACAACGGATGTAGAAATGAAAAACTGAGTACGCAGTATTACTATATTTGGTATCTAGTTTCACACACATAAGTTTTGTTTTTTTGAAATAAACGTTCATTTTTGTACTAACTACCATATATAGTATGAGGGTCGAAAATGACCCTAACGTAGGATTAGTCGTTTTTTTTAACGTAGGTCTACGGTTAAGCTAACAGAAGCAAATTGCACCGTTTTTAGAATTTTTGAAGCTAGTACCTGATACGTCATTAAGCGTCGTGCTGCATTTACAAAAATATAAAATTATTAATTTAATAATATTTTTACTTTAACTTATGGCAGCTTCTCAGAACTTTGTCTAATTTACAAATTACCTTGCAACGATTTAGTAACCAAAGCAGCACCAAGTTTCGACATAAATTTGAAACAACATTTTATATTTTTTTAATGCAAAGCTGTCAGGCGTTTCGTTTTCGAAACTTTTAGCATGAAACGAGCTGCTCAGATGGCAATGGAAAATTTCTTAGAGTCAAAAACTTGCCTTAGATAAGAGCCCAACCCGCCAGTTGGGTATCGGAGTAAAATTTTATATATGTATGTTGAATTCAAATATAAAGCTTCCCATACATACAACATGCAGCTAGGACCAGATACATCATTAAGCTACATTTTTAAAAACATAAATTTTTTGATTTATTAATATTTTTCTAAAGCTTGTGACAGTTGTACAGAACTGCCTCGTTGCCTTATTTAGAACTTTGCTTACAACATTTTTGTATTCCATATATTTTTACACCCAAAGCAGCACCAAATGTCGTAGAAAATTTGTAACATTTTGTGACTTTTTTTAACGTTAAGCTGACAGAAACAAGTTGCATCATTTACGGAACTTTCGTCAGCTGCCATTTGGTTAAAGTGACCGTTGTCGTTGTAGCATTTCAATGTAGCGCTTTAGCTAATTAACACTTGTCAAAATTATAGCATTGTTGTTGTGTTAAAATTTGATGACCACAAACGCTCCTAAGCTGATAAGCCGATAAGGGACAAAGAGATGCGGCTAATTGATGAGCAATTAATGTATTTGGCACTAGGCCACAAAACTAAATACTCGAATCAAGTTGAAGCTGCAGCTACCGCAAAACAATTCAGAGAAAATGCAAATACAGGTATTACATCTTAAGCCGACATTTGTTAGTCTATTCAGAATCAAATAAAATCTCATGCTTTCAGAATTTTCACAAAACAACGCCACCCACTCGTCAAGCCACACTGAATCGCTGACATTCACAAATCTGCGCTCAATTTTTCACAATGCCCAAAACAAAAAAGTATATGTCAGCTTAAATTTTCCTTCTGAAACATATAATTAAACATCTGAAGCATTGTGCCATACTCGAAAAAAAATTATAGCCATGAAAGGCACTGAAACAATTTCTCAAAGTGGTGTTCAGATTTGAAGCGAAAGCGAGAACGTTTGCCGCCTTTTTTCATTCCGCAAAGTGTTATTAATAATTTCAACGAAACAATTTCGCAATCTGCATGCTTGACAAACTCTACTGAAGATATTAAATTAAATTCACCTGCCACTACACACATACACACACACACACACAGCCAGAAGACAGCAAATACTCAGGCAGGCAACAAACAATGAAGAATTCATAAAAATTCTCGAGTGAGTGACGCCAGTCTCTTGTCATAAAAATACCCCCTGCACATAGCTGAGGAAATTATATAGAAATGAAAATACTTGCGAAATCGGTTTCTGCAAATACAATTCACCGGAACTTCTAAGAAATGATGAAGTGATGAAGATCTGATGACACTGTCACATCAATTGTTGGTATATTTAAAGTTGCTCACCTGAAATTGTTATTGTTGTTAATTGTTATTATTTTTAGCTTTTGTTGTTGCTGTTGTTGGTATTTTACTTACTTATTAGACGCAAAATGTAACACCAGTCAAAATGTTGCACTCACCATCATCGTCGCCTTTGATGGTATGAAGTCAAGTGGAATTTGTGCAATCACTCAGCCAGTCAGAGCAGAAATTAATTTGTTACTATTTATAAATGCAGCGCCGCAGTAAGCCGCAATTTTCAAAGTAAACATGCAGGATGTGCATTGTGCGTGTCGGCCGAACCTGATTCAGCCGATGGTGATGACAATGCCGATGCTCACGAAGCCGAAGGTGACGTCGAAACAGAATTTGAATGATATTTTTTTTTAATTTATTCTCTCATATGAGTGGATTTCGTTAATAAATAACCAAAGAATTTTTGTTATGGTCAATTTAATGAGATTTCTATGTGTAGATCATATAAAACAATTAAACTCACAAATAAGTAACATAAACTATTATATACATGAAACCATGAAATTTGTATTAAAATTAAGAAAATTTATAAAACTAATAAATTTGTGAATACTTATTTGAAAAAAACGGTTCCGGTTTTGAAAAAGGTTTAAATTTTTTGTTAGTTATCAAAAACTTATTTGGGCAAAATTGAACGAAGTTTTAGCCGAGACCGACGCGACGGTTCTCAAATCACGTTAGCTCAGCTTTGGCAGGTAATTTTTCCTGCTGGGTTCATGCGCATCAATAAATATCTTTGTACTCCATATCAGTAGTCATTATGTTTCAGTTGCAGGCGCCCTCTGGTAGCGAATTTTTTAACTTTAATAAATTTTGTATTTTTTGGACTCAAGAATATTGCCGATCACTGAATTAATCATTCAAATCGGTGCAGTAGTTTCCGAGATACGATGCCCACATTTACAAGTGGAGAGCTAATTCCATAGAAAATGTCCAGTTTCGTATGGCAGCCCCCTTAAAAGTTGAAGATAGTGACTAGGTGTGTATGGAAAAAACATTCGGAAGGAAAAATAAATGGGGGTCTATCTTACATTTCATACATCTGGGGGCAACTTGGAAGCAATGGGAGCTTATTTTATAAAAACGATCATTTTGTATGGGAGTCCCATTAAGAGTTAAAGATAAGGGTAGATAGTTTCGAAAGAAATGTTCAAAAGGAAAAACTAGTGGGCTCACTCATAGATTTTAACCCTCTAAGAGCCATTTCTGAGCCGGTATACACCAGTTTTGTCGAATTTTCAAGCACTTTTATGAACTTTGATCTCGATGAGACGCCATTTAACCTTATTCTAGCCCCCAATATTTGGCTCATGCACTTTTTCATCAAACCGCATCAAATGATGAACCAATTTAAGAAGCAAAAATAAAAATGCAACTGGTTAGGAAATTCCAGAGGTAATTTTAGTTTCTTTTTTAATTTTTTTTACATAAACTTTTAAAAATCTAAAAAGCAATTTAAGTATACTTCTTGTACTTTGTAAAAATGCAACTCGCAAGGAAATTCCGAAGGTAATTTTACATTATTTCTCCTGGACATTAACTACGACTTTATCCCATATCGAAAATTCGCTTGAAAAGTTTTCCCTTCCTTTTGCTTTTCCTGCATCTTTGAATATTTGAAACCATAATATTCACATTTCACTTAAGCAATAAAGGTCACACTGATGCATAGAAGTGTTTCGCAAATTAATAGCAAATAATAAATTAAATTACCAGCATATCGATTTTCATTTGTTTAGATTGACAATGTGTGAACAATGACACGACAATGTGTCACGTAAGTTAGTATGTTTGTGTGTGTGCACATGTGCTCACATACGCCATTTCCTCATTAAAATATTCAAAGGTTTCATTTTTCACACATTTTCTGCAGCCATGCTCTGCTGACAGCAACATGTGCGACGTGAAAGTGTCACTCGGTGTTGCAGTTGGGGTCAAAAATTGTAGAAAAGATAGATATGTCCAGTGTTGCCGTTGTGCGACTAAAGTGTCAAATTGACCCTTTTTGGAGACCGATGCGACCTGACACCGACTTTTTAAAAATAGGCTTATTTTGACACTTTTCTTCAAAATCATGTGACTTTTTTTTATCAAAAAGTTTACATGTACATTTTGAAAGTTGTTTCATATCTAAAGTTAATTTTTTTATTTTTGCATGTTTAAAAAGTACTCAAAATATGCCTTCCTTTTAGTAGTCACTTTTCAAAGGTAACACTGAAGTACTTAAAAACTACACCTCTGGCAACATTTAAACTACTTGCAACCCTTTTATTATGTCAAAGTTTTCCCGCAAAAATGTACAAAATTAATCTGAATTAACGCGTTTTTTTGTGGCATTGCCTAAGTTTTTTGTGCTAAATTAATTTTGATAGCTCCCAATGGATAAGTAACTATATCGGGCATATGCTTTGAAATGCAAATGTTTTCATAATAAATACAAAACATGCATATTGGGACTTTTTAATATATCCCTCATCAATTAATTTAAGAGGGAAACAGTTTTTTTCACAGAAAATTATCTCCTTTATACTACGTTTACATTGAGCCCAAATGCGTGATTTGGGCAAAAATTCTCAAATGCGAAGCCAAATCACGCATTTCCCCATACAAATTCAAATCTACGAAATTACTCATTTCAACAAAACGACGAAGCAAATGCGATAAAACATGACCAATTTTATCGAACGCATCACAAAATGAAAGCGCTTTCAAAAGCTCCACAAGCTTTTGTTCATTTTGACAGTTCAAAATCAAAACAAACGAAAATTATCAAAATGGAAAATTTGAATTGAAATTTTCGTCTGCTTTAAATATGTAGAATATTCTTAGCATGTAAGGTGTGTAATATACATGTATTCAAATATCGCAGTGTATAGAACATAGAGGCAGCGAAAAAGAAACAAATGATTTAGTCAGAAGCCGGAAAAGAGCTGATCTATGAGCTGCGGCAAGAGGACATGAGCATTGAGCATTTGACATTAGCTGCCAAACAAAATGAAATCCAATGCAAATGAGGCAATGCAAACACTTTGAAATGACTCATTTGAAACTACGCATTTGGGTTCAATGTAAACGTAGTATTAGAAATTTATTAAAAATAATAAGTTTCGAAACGTAAAATAATGAAAGTATATCAATTGTGTAAAATGTTATCCATTATCCATTTAAATAGCTTCATTGTAAATAATGAAAAATGCAAAATTAATTAATTTATTTATTTTTTATTGATTAGAGTGTGCATTTTGTATTTCTGGAATCACTGATTGCAGAAATGCAGTTGAATTTTTTCGATATAAAAATAATCACACCAGTAGATAACAAAACCATTGAACGCATCAGTGAAGCAATTTCAATATTTTTCCACTCACACGTCACTTTTGAAGAAACTGTGACGCTTATTGGAAACTATTTATGACCGCAAATTGTATGAAATCGTCACACTGTGCCACGCACACACACATACTTCCATGTGCGCAAACACAGACATACGAGTGCATATGTGTGCGTATGCTGCGCCCGAGTGTCTTCCTTTAACACCTTTAACTGCACTTCAGAAAATGAAGTGAGGCAGCGCACACAAAATGAAAAACTAACAAAAGTACATAAGTGACAAACTGAAAACAAACTTATTGAATTTCACAAACAGTAGACACGGCGCAACAACAGCAGCAACACCGACGCAGAGTCAAGTTGCAAGCGCAGCATGTGGTGTGGTATGCCGCGCGTATCGAACCAGCGCCACGCCAGTCGATGGACAAGCGAAGTGAGTCATAGCGGCGCTGTAAGGACCAGCAGGCACTCAGCGTTGTCAACATTTTCAGCACAAACGCTCGGCCGACTGTTGGCGTTGCAGGCGCCTGTGTTCAGACTCATCCCTCGTATCGCGCATGCAACCAGGTATCGCACTCCACACAACGCAGCCAGCGACACAATGCATTGCATCGTAAATATTTATATGTAGCTGTTTGCTTTACATACAAACACACACACACACATTTTTCAAGCTGACAATGGCTTTTGCTGCGCTCGTACCGTATGACGCCTTTTTATGTTGATTTTCATTGTTGTTGCTGTTATTGTTGTTAGTGTGCGGTTGCTGGCTCATCATTGACGTCCTTAAGCCGATCAATTATCTATAATTAGCCAAAAATGCCCTAAAGGCGGCTAATTAGCGCAACGCACACAGCACAACGAAGTGGCCAAGTGGAGGCAAACGAGAAAAATGAGGCATGTAAAAAAGGATATCAACACTTTGCTACCCTGTCGCCGACCTTTTGTTGCAGTGCGTGTTTGTTCGCCACGTTATCTTTTATGCCTGATCCATATGTTCGGATGTCCGGCTAGTTGGTTGAGTTTTATTATATTTGACTCTGAGGTAGAAAAGCACCCGAGTGTTGTTAGGAAAAAATCAAATGTTGTTTGGACGGTGGATAATAGTTAGTTAGTTTAATGAGTTTATTGAACTTTGAGTTTGTTAAGTATAGTGTCTGTGATCACGATACAAACAGATGTAACACACGTACCAGATGTTATACATTTTATGATTTCCAGGAGAGCTACAATGAAAAGCTGATGTAGTGTTCAAAAAAGATTTCTTTGAATAATTTGCATTATTTAAATATAAAAAAAAAAATTTATTTTAAGAAATTTGTGAAACATTGTGAAAGACCTTCGAAAGAACTTCTATTCTCTCCGCATGGGAGATGATTACCGTATTCGATGCAATATTATGTTGTAGGTATGAACTATACAGGGACATGGACATTCGAGTAGTCAAGTGGCTAGCTGTGGCATGTTGTCCATATTCGTATATCTGAAGATGCTGCGGCAAGGCTGGTCTACGAGAAGGTACCCTCAGATGGCGCTAAAGAGGGCGACAACACTTGCTTGGACATGGATCAAGTGTCGCAGATCCTGTAGGCAGTTGTAATTTCCAACTGGCGCCAGAAAGCGCAGGACAGAACCAACTTGGTGCTTTTTTGGATTCAGTCAAGACCGGAAAACTGTTGTAGTGCCATTCAAGTAAATAAGTAAGAAAAATATTGTTGAATCCGTTGAACAGAAAACATCGTGCGACAGCATTTTTCACACCGGAAAAAATCCATATGTGCATGAAACTAGAGACCAAATATAGTAATACTGCGTACTCAGTTTTTCATTTCTACATCCTTTGTCCATTTAAAAGGACTTCAAAAATTTGAAGGGGCTAAAAATAAAAAAAATATAAAAAATACTTAACCTCGTTAAAATATGGCGATATGTATATCAAATTAAAGAGGAAAGGCTCAAAAATGTAAATAAAATTGAGTTTTTATCTATTTGTAAAAAAAGGATATGAAAAAGGTCCTTTCAAAATTTTAATCCTTTATATCCTTGAAAATTAATATAGAATTTTCTTGAGAAAAAAGAATATTAAAACCCCAAATCTCCCTGATCACGTGTCAAAATTTCATTACTCTAACTTTATTAGTTAGAAAGTTATTAAAAAAAAAGGCGGAAGCTGCAATTCTGATGAAGTACAAAAATTCTAATTTATTTGAGTATCAGTATTTTAAATAATAAAAAGATACAAAATCAATGAAGCGAGAATAATGAAATTTTGACACGGGATCAAGGAGATTTTGGGTTTGAACATAATTACTTTTCAAGAATATTATATTTAAATGTTCAAGAATATAAAGGATTAAAATTTTCAAAGGATCTTTTTTATATCCTTTTTTTACAAATAGATAAAAAATCAATTTTATTTAAATTCTTGATCCTTTCCTCTTTCATTTGATATACATATCGTCATATTTTAACGAGGTTAAGTATTTTTTATATTTTTTTTTATTTTTTATCCCCTTCAAAATTTTGAAGTCCTTTTAAAAGGACAAAAGATGTAGAAATAAAAAACTGAGTACGCAGTATAACTATGTTTGGTCTCTAGTTTCACGTACATATGGATTTTTCCCGGTGTGAAAAATACTGTCGCACGGTGTTATTATTTAGCAAAATAAAATAAAAACCACACACATAAATGTTTGTTGTTTTTTGAATTTTAATTAAAGATTCGTTTTCATTTTCATTCACTTCACTTCACTCTTTTCAAACGTGTTTTATGCTTCTTAAAATCGACCTTAAAACTATGTTAGTAGATTCGACTCAAATTGAATTTAACGTATATTAAATATGGTTTACTACGCAGTGCTAAGAAAGATATTCAAAAACACATCACAGTTCTAAGAAACCTTTTGATACATTAAAATGTAGAAATGTTCCATCACTTCGTTAGTTTCTTACAGCAGCGCCAGGAATTCGAAACATTTTTTGATTTATATTGCAGCAATTTTTCACTATGTTCAACACCCACGCATCCACTTAGCTACACACATCCGCACAGACTCTCACACACACACACACACACAGTCAGTCACATGCAAACGCCACACTCGTGGGATACACATTTGATTCCATAAACCAATAATGAAATTTCCCCTGCCACTTGACGCCAAAGGTACATACGCCACATCAGCGACGACAGACCGACCGAACTTGCAGACAGACGAATAGACTAACGCACCGTTTCGACGCTTCAGCGCAGCGTAGAAGCCATCAATTGAATGTTCATCATTAAGAAATATAATGGTACACCATTGCCGACTATGGGGATTCATTTTATAGGGTGGCGTCGACGTGCAAACTTAGAGATCGCTTAGGTGTGAAGCAGCAACAGGACAGCTGACAAAAACACGCACAGCAACGGCCGAAATATCCGAGCCAACAACAACGTTGCAGCATTTCCTCACGTTTCAATGTTAAATCGCATGCGGATTTAAGAGTGTAAAATTGAAAACCCCACACGTGCTGCTTGAACAGTTCACATAAAGGAAATTGTTGGGGGGGGGGGGGGAATGGTAAACGGCATTGTGCGCTGCCGTCTGGCGTCGACTTCGTATGTTGAAATCAGCTCAGCGCTGCATAGTTTATGATCCTTTTGCATACATTTGACAGCACTTGCGAAACCCTCCGACAACAACGCCGAGGCCGGCAGCTACAGGTTGTCTGGCCAACAGTTGGTCGGTCGGTGTTTTGGTCTCTTGGCGATCTGAATGTGACTTTAAGCAGCACACTGAACGAGCACCGCCGACTGACACTTTACATTACGTTTGATAAGGGTGAGCAAGAAATGCAGAAACTAAGCAAAAATGAAAAGAAAATAATAAGGAAACTTCAGGACACATGCGGAAGTCATCATAAGTGTTGATTGTGAAACTGAGAGGAAATATTTTAATGGGAAAGTTGACATATTTGCATGCGAATTCAGACTCACAGACGTTTGTGAGTGCATACTTGTGGGCCAGTGGCGTACACAGGGGAGCGGTTTGGGGGTTCAAACCCGCTAAATACGAAAATTGCTGGTACAGTAGACGCTCACAATTTCGAACCACTTTGTGCAAGGGGTAGTTCGAATTTCCGAAATGTTCGAATTTCTGGACTTTTTAAATTCATGTAAAAATTATTGAAACGACATCTAATAACTTAAATGTGATGCCATTTTTTTCTTCACATTAAAAAATTTTAATACGTTTTACTCACATACAAATCTGTTTTTAATAGACGCTTAAAATTTCCATATAATCTATGAATCCACAGCTAAGCGAACATTGCATTGCACATTTTTTTAAGATTTTAATTTTAACGTCAAAAGTAAACAAATTTTTCTCTACGTAGGTTAGGTTAGGTTAGGTTGAGGTGGCTGCCTCTGTATGAGACACACTTAGGCCTCTTAATGGGCCCGTTGTGATACCACAGATTCCACCCGTTTGAAATGCATATGCAACACTGTTTTTTTTTTTTTTCAACATGTGATACACCACACATTTCAAACGGATGGGGAAAGGGAGGGGAGCGGACCTACAGTTTAACGCCGAATCCGAACGGCGATGGGCAGTTTTTCTTTCACACTTGGAGGTTTTGCCATTGCCTGCCAAGAGCGCACTTGTGCGATTCTTGTAATTCTCATTCCCTTCATGTGGATAGCGACAGAAGTAGATGAGTGTTTTTTCCAGCCCAAGCCAGGAATCGAACCCGGGGCGCTCGGTATGAGAAGCCAGCGCGCTACCCGCTGAGCTATCGAGGCCGACTTCTCTACGTATATTCGACATTTTAATATTTTTTATTTTTTTTTCAACATTTCATTGCACATTTTTTTAGGATTTTAATTTTAACGTCAAAAGTAAACAAATTTTTCTCTACGTATATTCGACATTTCAATAATTTTTTTTTACTTTTTAATCGAAACTGAGCCAAATGTTTACATACGTAATAATCATTTACGAACGTGCGGCCAAACGTTGTCAATTTGGTGATTCCCCTTTTTAATTTAATTTGTGTAAGCAAAATAAACACCAAAATAGGGAGGTGGAAAAAAGAAAAGGAAAACGCTCGCTGTAAAATATGAGGTTCGATTTTCTGGAAGATTCGAATTTGTGAGAGTTCGAACTTGTGAGCGTCTACTGTACCAAATATTGTTTCAAATGGTATTGGGCTAAAAATTTATACGAAAAGGCCCCCGCCCCCCCCCCCCCCCGCCGGCTGGCTATGCATATGTAGGCTGGCTAGGCATATTCTAGCAGACTTTTATTAGGATAAACTGGACATTGGACATACTATAGAAATGCGCAGTTGGAGCTAACGTTTGATTGGGTCATAACCTACTTTAACTCACAACTTATTATTTATTTATTATTACGTCTACCGAGTATTTCTATTAGACTGAATACAAAAATGTGGTAGTAGTGCTAAGCATACTCAGCTGTAAGAGACACCTTGCATAAACATTAACACTAGAATGCCCGACAATCTGACCTACCTAAAATGCCCATATGTAGTCATTTTGACTACAATATTGTTTACTGACTTTTTTTATTTTATTGGTTTTTAAGTAGCAAATATGAATAAATGTACACGAGATTAAAATAAAATAAGTATTTAATTTTTATTATTTTATGGTTTACAAAGTAAATTCATTTAAATATAATGGCGTACTTTACACATAAATGGGACAAAATGGAATGAAACATGGAATTTGGGATTTGTGAATGAATTTTGTGAGTGAATTTTGGATTGAAAAACTTGGGAATTGTCACAACCTACTATTATATTTTTTTTAAATATTTGCAATTATTTGAAATTTTCATATTTCGCAATTGAATTGCAGTAAGATTTGCTGACAATTTTATATATTGTAGGTAGTCCAAATGACTCCTTTTAGGCATTTAAGGTAAATGTTGCAAAATTGGGGTAACACATTTTTTTACAATATTTTTAATTTAGTTATTCCATTTAGCTTTAAAAATTAGTAAAAGTCACGGAAGATATTTTTTTAGAAAGCGATGCAAAAAAAGTTATTTACAATAAAAAACCTCAATATTGTCAAAAATTACTACCTTGGGCATTCTAGTGTTAAACATAGCTTCAAACATGAGAGTCGGACGTGTTTCATGCAGTTTACAAAACAAAATTTGGTTTAAATAAATACGTGAAAACAAAAATTTAGAAATAGAACGAAAGGAAGGCATTTGAATTCAAATTTTATAGGCATGATCACCTTCAGTATCCATCCAACTAGTAACCCAAGTTATTACCAAACTCTTCGTCAGCTCTAATGCTTAACCCTTTCGACCCCAAAGTTGTCTGAGAGCAACTTCACCTATTTTTCATAATTATAGCAAAAGCTACGATTGATTTATGGGTTTAATTTAAGTAGGCATCAACAAATTAAAATTTTTAGAAGTGAATTCAAGGTAAATTACAAACATTTTACTGTTATCCCCAAAATAATTTTCAATTATTTGCAGCGATATCTGGGAAAGTTTGTGTTCTAATTGAAGACTACGAATTGGGCGCGTTTGATCAAAACCCTGTTTCTTTAATAACGTTAAATAAAATCAAAAAGTGATAATTTGTATTTTTCCATAAATATTAAATAATGTTTCTGTAATTAAAAAATATTGATGCACATTTTTTTTAACCCATTTTAAGCTAAAATTGTTCAAAAACTAAAAAATGACAATTTTGTATTTTTCCATAAATATTAAATTTTTTTTTTGTAATTCAAGAATATTGATATACATTTTTTTAACCCATTTTAAGCTAAAATTGTACAAAAATTAAAAATGTGACAATTTTGTATTTTTCCATAAATATTAAATAATTTGTCTGTAATTAAAAAATATTGATACAAAATTTATTTAACCCGTTTTAAGCTAAAATTGTTCAAAAACTAAAAAGTGATAATTTTGTATTTTTCCATAAATATTAAATAATGTTTCTGTAATTAAAAAATATTGATGCACATTTTTTTAACCCATTTTAAGCTAAAATTGTTCAAAAACTAACAAGTGACAATTTTTTATTTTTCATAAATATAAAATAATTTTTCTCTAATTAAAAAATATTGATACAAAATTTATTTAACCCATTTTAAGCTAAAATTGTTCAAAAACTAAAAAGTGACAGTTTTGTATTTTGCCATAAATATTAAATACATTTTCTGTAATTAAAAAATATTGGTACAAAATTTTTTTAACCCAATTTAAGCTAAAACTGTTCAAAAACTAAAAAGTGACAATTTTGTATTTTTTCAGAAATATTAAATAATTTTTCTGTAGTTACAAAATATTGATACCAAATTTATTTAACCCGTTTTAAGCTAAAATTGTTCAAAAACTAAAAAGTGACAATTTTGTATTTTTCCATATATATTATTTCTGTAATTTAAAAATATTGATACACATTTTTTTGACCCATTTTAAGCTAAAATTGTTCAAAAGTAAACTAGCTCTAGAACTCTAACAAAGAGGCGTGGCGACTTCAAATGTCGTGTGCACACATCTTAGGGAAATGTTTCATGATTTAAATACCAAAAAGTAATATCGAGATACAGGGTAAAATTCGGGGTCGAAAGGGTTAAACACTACTTCAATAAATGGACTTATAAATCCACACCCCATCATTCGGTTTAGTTTATTAATATTTTTGGAATTTTTATAATTACAAAACTTCAATAAATAGGTGTGAAATACTTTCAGCATGAGCTGATAGCAGCAGCCACGATAGCACTTAATTACACAGCGTTCCCATTGGATTTTATGCGGCAGCTAATTTTCACATTTTCAAAGCAATTAAACCGAACAACAAAAATTACAATTAACGAAATGCAAAGAAATGGGCAACACGGGCAACCGAGCTGTGTCCCTTTTAATTGCTAGGCTTCTTGTGCCCTGCTCGCTCCATGCCACATACACAGCAAGAATTTATTCCCTCGCGGTCAGAGCGCGCACATAAATCGAATTGACGGCGCGCATTAATCGGGCATCGAGTGTAAACAGAGTCAAAGTCAGAGGGCAAACGGCAATGGCGGTTGTTGTGCGCTTGTTAACACCCCAAAGGAAAAATGCTTAGCCGGGCAGCTGTGGGCAAATGCGCGCACATACTGACACATGTGCATCATTATGGCTATGTATGTGTGTTTGTGCGAGTATTTATAATGTTCCCTAGCCGAGTCAAACTGTGTGGTATTGTTGCCAGCTCTGATCCGTGAGCCCTGATCTCGCCCTAATGCTTTCGCTCTTCACGTGTGTGATTAGTTAGTGTCATCGGATACGGGCATTGTGCCATGTTATGGTCGCTCATAGGGGATTAATCTTTTGTATCAACTACAGTCAATGTTCGCTGTTTGGATTTGAAATTCCTGGAAAATGAAATTTGGCACTCAGTGCGTGCTACTGAATTTCTTGCGATTTTCAAACACTTTTCTATATTTCAACATTAACAAAAATCCTCTAAAGGTTGAAGTTGAATGATTGAAGTATATACTTTAAAGTATTGGACTTTCAATGCATGTGTGAATTTAGCTTTAAGATTATTGCTGCTTCAACAAATTGGTTTATTTATACTGAAAGCTTTCCTATTTATAACATTGGCATTGTCAATCGAGAGTATCGTTGTCCTAAGTGACTTGAAACATATTTCTACAACATTTCAATGTATGCCCCAACTCAACGATTTCTTTAAATGCTTCAACCCTTCCTCATTTACGGCTATATTTATCTCACACTCTGTTATTAATGCCTTAATGCCAATTGAATACGAACCTTTTCCCCTATTATTAGCACATTTAAAATAATCCTAAGCAAATAAACCCTTTCCCAGCATCACATGGCCACTTGCGCATTTATTTATAGGCATCCAACCATCCAACCACAAATCCATCTATTCGTTCATTTCGAAATTCAATGTGATTTTAAAGACAAACAATTGTTAAACAACCGCAATGTTAAAATCAGCTTTGCTAATTGTCACCCAAAAATGCCCAAATCTATAAGTGAACCGATTCAGAAAACAACAACCATGACCAAACATTGGTTGGCCACCAATAAAAAGCGACAGCAGCTGCCGAGAAATGACTTCATTAGGTGGCCCGATGGCTTAGCAACTAAATGTGTAATTTGGGGTACAATTTCCTAAGAGGGGAGTTTTGATTAGTGTGGTTGTGCGCCTAAATAGTGTCGCGAGACTGTAAAGGAACTCAAGCGATGGCATTGTCAATGGAGTGAAACACTTAAAGCGTTTACACTCGCGCATGACTTGACGACACAATGAACAGAGGCGTTCAGCGAGTTTTAACGATTTCGTGCTGACAAAATGCTGAATACAAAGACCACTTAAATATAATTTGGTACTTATGACGTAAATGTAAAATATATATGAATGTATTTAATTGCAGTGTGGCAGCTTAGGAGTTTCCATGCTTGGGAAAAAAGGATACTCGTATAAAAAATTTAAGCCTTTTGACATTTAAAGTACTGACTAATTATTGTATATGAATATGGGATATAACAAGAGACATAAGGCATGAGCAGTAGCCACTAAAAACTATGATCAGAAACATTAAATTCAACCCTCTGTCTTCTGCCTATTAACACTAGAATGCCCAAGGTAGTCATTTTGACTATATTGGGGTTTTTATTGTAAAAAACTTTTATTGCATCACTTCGTAAAAAAATGTCTTATGTGACTTTTACTAATTTTTAAAGCTAAATGGAATAAATAAATTAAAAATATTGTAAAAAAAATTGTTTTCCCCAATTTTGCAAAATTTACCTTAACCCTTTCGCTACAGGTTTTTACTGGGGAAAGTTAAAATTTCAAAATTTTACGTCTTAGGCCTCTATGTGGTTATGTTAGCAATATTCCATAAGAAATTTTTTAATTTTTACAATCGGACCCTGTATTTTAGAGTGTTTTTCTATGAGAGAAACTACATCGTTGTGGCTGTAATAATTACTTAAACATACAACTTTTTGCGCATAACGTAAATTTGAATATTTCTTCATTTACTTCAGCCAAAATTAAAATATAAAATTAAAAAAAATATAAATAAAAATAATTAAAAAAAATTAAAATTAAAAAATTGAAAGAAAACGTCAAATTAAAAAGTTCTCTATTTTTTTCTGCTTCTTCTTCCGTTACTATGTCAAGATATACCATTAAAAAACGTGTATACTTCTCTTCTTTAAACTTAAATATTCAATTTATTAATTTCGTATTTTTCCTAAAACTTCAAACTATTCTAAAGACCAACAAAAAAAATATATTCTTGCAACCATAGAGGATGCAGACGTCCAAAAAGTAGCATGTTGCCATATGGCAACAAAATAGCGAAAGGGTTAAATGCGCAAAAGGAGTAATTTTAAGTACTCATATAACATTTTCAGCAAATCTTACTGATAAATAGACAGATATGCATCTTCAATTGCGAAATATGAAAATTTCAAATAATTGCAAACATTAAAATTCCCAAATATTTCAATCCAAATTTCACTCACAAAATTCATTCACAAATTCCAAATTCGAAATTTCATTCCATTTTATCTCATTTATGTGTAAACTAAGCCATTATATTTAAATGAATTTACTTTGTAACCCATAAAATAATAAAAATGCAATACTTATTTTATTTTAATCTCGTGTACATTTATTCATATTTGCTACTTAAAAACCAATAAAATTAAAAAAGTCAGAAAACAATAATATAGTCAAAATGACTACATATGGGCATTTTAGGTAGGTCACATTGTTGGGCATTCTAGGGTTAAAGCCTAATATTTTCATGGTTACAACAAAATTCATTTATATTTATTTTGTAATATTTCACATAGACAATCCATAGTTTCATTTTTCTTGGAAATTTTAGGGTTTTTCAGTGAACGAATGATGTCACAGGACACTTTAAGAAAGTTTTAAAGGGATTCATTAGACTTTTAAGTAGACACTAGCAAAATTACCATAAAACTTGTTGACAACATTTAAGACTGAACAGCTGTCTTTTTACCTCAATGTCAAAATTGAACTCTCCTCAACACTTGCCTGCTTTCATATGCATTCATTGTACTTTACTCAAATGATACTTTGTCCTCAAAGTGCTTCATTTTGGCCAAAAACCTTCACCTTAACTATAGTCAGATTGACACTTCATTGCCTGAAGCCAACACAACATAGCCCAGTTTACCTGCTCTATGTTTGTCTGTGTCCTTCAGTCAGCCTCAGAACAACCCTTCGTCTGTCGCACAGCCACGTCAATATCAAATGACACAGTCTATGCCATTTGAATTGTTGACTATGCCAAAATAAAAACGAAAATGTCACGCTAAAAAAAAATGAAAAAGCCATTCGTCGCCTCATAATCCAACTATCCAACAGTTTATATTCACTGCTCAGGTGAATTCGCCATTCATGACTACCTGCGTGTATTTTACAAGCTGTCAAAGTTTTGCTACTGCAATGCCGCGCAGCAATGAAGAGGGTCCTTCAAGCTCTCGCTGCCGCAATGGGAGGAAATGGAAAAACAAAAACTGCCAAGAAAATCATAATCCCAACCCATGGCCTGCGCACGAACGCATTTTCAGTCGTACATATTTGCATTTATTATGTGAAAGTTAAAGCACAAAAATTACAACAACAACAATAAATATAAATAATAAAACAAAATGGAAATGAATGAAAATAAAAACAAAATAAAAGCAAAAAAAAACAAGCAAAAGCAGTGAGCCAGGCCGCCTGGGCCAGGCGAAAGGAAACTTTTCAAAGAGCAACGCAGACGGCCGCTACACGTTACGACTCGGCGGCGGCACATGCAACCGTACGCGAACATTGCGCCGCCGCTGCAAAGGTAGTTAAAGTGCGCGACGCGAAAGAGGATTTAAATAAAACACACGACGAGCACAACAACAACAACAATAACGACAGCAGCAGCACCAACCTAGGTGAACTAATTCCGCAATGGTGCCGGCGCTAAAGGATGTTAAGGATGTTGTGCTGTTGATGTTTTTGTTGTTCTTACTTGCTTGTGCCTGGCGCCGTGCAGCATGCAGCATGCGACAAGCAACAATGCCCCACTCGACGAAGGGCGCCACGAGTCACAACATGAGATAGTTGAAATGTCAAAGAGCGAATGGTTCACACGAAAGAGCACAAAGTGAATGGTTGCAAGGAAATGTATTCCGACAAGTTGTTTTTTTTAACTTGTAATAATATATTTAGTACATTTTCATGGAAACGAAGGCAGCGAGTGTGTTGAACGAGGCAGTGAGAGAGAGAGTGTGCTTAAAAAAAGAGATTCACATGAAACTAGCACAGATACACTTAACGAAAGACAACTAGCGGCCAGTCAACAATGCTGCTGACCCAGTGTGGGTGAATGTTGCGCAACAATGTTGCGGCAGTTGTGAGCAGCAAAATATTGATAACACTTGCAAGCGATGCCAGTAAATGTGTGTTATATTAGATTATTTAAAAACACATTTTGATATTTAAAACACACTAAAAAATATTTATAAAAAATATTAAAACTAAAATGATTTGTAAAAAATACAACTTCAAGTTTTTTTGTGGACAATGAATAAATGCGTACAACAGGTGGGCTGAAAAGTTCGTAGGCTAACATAGAAAAACCATTTTTTTTGTTATAAAATTCGATTTTATTATTCAATATAGTTGCTTTCGAAGGCGATACAACGATTCGTTATGTACATATGTATGTTATGTATGAATTTTTTATGAAAAAATTACCTTTGAGAACCGTCTGAAGCGATTCAGTAAATAAATGGATAATTTATAAAATAAATAATAAGTACTGAACCGGACAAAGGTTAGAATTTTTTAAGATAGTTATTCTAAAAAATATAACCACAGGTTTTTTTTGGATAATAAATAAATAGCTACAGTATAATCTCGATAATTCGGACACTCGCTAATATGGACAATGCGATAATTCGGACACGTAATTGATTTCTATTGTAGACTCTATAATCCGGACACCACAGATTTTATTTAACTCAGAAATCCGGACACTCATTTTTGTTTGCTTTTTTACGGGGAGTCCCCGTTTTCTATTTAAATATATGTTTTCATAAGATGCAAGAAATTCAAGTGAAAACCTATATGCTTTCTCTTCCTGTCGTATTTGCGTTAATTATAAAAATTGTACTTTAACTGTGTAAACTATATCAAATATTAACCCTTTCGCTATTTTGTTGCCATATGGCAACATGCTGTTTTGTGGACGTCTGCATCCTCTATGGTTGCAAAAATAAATTTTTTGTTGGTCTTTAGAATAGTTTGAAGTTTTAGGAAAAATACGAAATTAATAAACTGAATATTTAAGTTTAAAGAAGAGAAGACAAATTTAGAGAACTTTTTAATTTGACGTTTTCTTTCAATTTAGATACTTTTTTAATTTTAATTTTGGCTGAAGTCAATGAAGAAATATTCAAATTTTCGATATGCGTAAAAAGTTTGATGTTTAAGTAATTATTGCAGCCACAACGATGTGGTTTCTCTCATAGAAATACACTCTAAAATACAGGGTCCGAGTATACAAATTAAAAAATGTCTTATGGAATGTTGCTAATTGAAGCCTAAGACGTAAAATTTCAAATTTTAACTTTGCCCAGTAAAAACCTGTAGCGAAAGGGTTAACAATGGCACCTATAGTTAAAAAAGAAAAACGTAAATTTTAAACGTTGGGCCAGAAAAAAAGAAATTCTAAACAAAATAAGTCGAGAAAAGTCACTTCGTCAACTGTCAGTGGAGTTCAATGTAGGCAATTCTACAATTTCTACAAACATGAAACAAAATTTTGCCAAACGAAAATTACTAATTTCTTTCAAAACGCTTAAAAATGTTTATAAAATATTAAAAATGAAATGCTTAAGCAAAAATAATTATATTCCAATAAAAAATAATAAGTTTCATTTGTGTTCTGTAGTATTTTTATCGATTTTTTTGTAATCTAGGTAATCAGGACATTTCGATATTTCGGACAGTGTTTGGTTTTTAATTGTCCGGATTATTGAGATTATACTGAATATACATATGTATTGCATATGAATTTTTATGAAAAAAATACTAATTGATTATTATTTGGAATAAAAAGGAATTTCATAAAAAATAAAGTTTTGTGGAAATAAGAATGAAATTTGTGGTTGGTTCTCAAAGGAATAAATGACTTTATTAATTATTATAATAAATTTAATTATTACAAAAAATTAATTATTGTAATAATTATAATAAATTGTTCATTAAATATATTGAAGAAAAATCTACAAATTGCAACTGAAATACTGTTTTGGCTTCGGGTAATTTTTTAGTTTAAAAAAAAATTTTTATCAGAAGAGAAATGCCGCTTTTTTATAATACAATATTTTTAATTTTTATTAATTTTTTCCTATATTTATTTTTAATTAAATCATCAGTCTTAGATATGCATACAGTATAGACTTGATTTAATCTTCTTAACCACAATTAATAAATATATTTTGTTTTGATACATTTTTTCTGCCGCCGCTTCTTATGTTCTCACCACACCCATTTACAGAAATAAACGACTGTGATGAAAATAAACCTAATGCAAGCAACATCCGACTGGCGGCCGCTAATAGGAATAGCATGAAAACTGTAAGCACATCTAAGACTCTCACGCTGCGTCGGTTAGCATCCCGCAACTCAGCAGCAATGTTGCTAGAACTCTGCACTCACTTCACCCGTCACTCGGCAGCATGTTGCCGCGTGCAGCGAGAGGCAAATGTTGTCTGCAACAGCGAACGGCAGCGCGCATGCACTGCTTTTGCGGCCCATGGCGGCGCCCGCTGTGGGCTGGCTGCGCGTACGCTTTGGAAGGAAGAATAGGAAAAGCCGAAATGCTGCGGCAACACGGTAGTGCGTTGGGCACACGAGCCGGAGCAGCGCACGACGGCCAACACCACGACAACACCGAGAACGCCTCCGACGACGACAGCGATAGCGACCACGACAACAACACACAGCCATGTTGAGGGCGATGTGTTGCCGTTGTTGACGTGCTGGCGCTACGGCTGGCTTGTTGCTGTGGTGAGAGCGCAACGCGGGGCAGCGTCGGGCGTTGCGCGCGACTGATATCAAAAAGTATCTGCTGGGAGATTCGAGTATCTCAGTTGATATTCTTGGCTCGTTTCAGATACAACGTGTGTCGCGGCAGCCGTGTACGTTGCGTGATTGTACGGTGCGATGTGATGCGAGCAGCAGCCGCAGTAGCAGCAGCAATAGCACGTTTTGTGGGCATTTGTTGTTTTGCGTATTTGCAGCACAGCCGCCTCGTGCGCTGTTGCGTTGAAAGTGAAGCAAAATGTAAAAAAATACAAAATGAAAATAAAGCGCAAAGAGGAAATTTCATTATTTCACTTCATTTGGCGGCGTGCAGCACTTTAATTCGGGCCAGTGAAATTCCTGCCAGATGACATTTGCGACAAAGAGGCGCAAACAAAAGCGCCGAATAAGAAAATTGCTGAAATTCTTGGCTTTGGTAACGTTGAAAGCAATGCAAACGACGACGCTCAAGCCAAACCAACGCCGAAGCGACTCGAAAAGGCGCGAGGCGTAGGCGATAGGCCGCCAAAAGGGACGTGCGGCTGCCGATTGTCGTCTTTTTGGCGCTGCCTGTGTGTGCGTGTGTGCGTGCGGGCGTTTCGCTTTCGCCTTCGGCGGGCGTTTAGTGCTCGCATCAACGGTGCGTTCGTCGGTGCGTGTGTCGGCTGGTGTGGCAGGCGTAAAAATAAACACAGTCCAAAGTAGCTGAACAGCTGAGCATTACTTGCGGCAGCCTCTTAAAGGCGAAATGTGGGCCAAAAAATTCAACCGACAAAAAACATAAAAAAAAAACACATAAAAAAATCTAATAAAATTGTCACAATGCTAAAACGCAATAAACCAGGTCGCCAAGCAAATCGCAGTTGTAGTGCGTGAGCCGGCCGCAAGTGAACCTCAAAATACAGCAACAGCAAGCACCAATAAAACGCAAAGAACTTGAAGCAGCACAAAAGTCAAAAGTCATTTTCTTTGATTTCGTATTTTTTTTATTATGTATTTCTTTGCTGAATCTAGCGAATTTCAGGAATTCAGGGAATACAAATGAAAAGTTGTGCTTCATTTTCATTTAAAAGTTTTGCTTTCGTTTTTCTTTGGCTTTGTTTCCTGCGAAAAGTTTTAAAATAAAGTTGAAAACTCTCCGAGCACTTACTTTTTTTATTTTTATTTTTTGTTTTACTAAGCTTTGTTTGTTTGGCAATTGGCCGCGTAAATTTAAGAGATAAATATAAATTAAAATAGCCACAAAGTAACAGCAAAATAGCACAACAAAAAAGGCTTGCAACAATATTTGGCAACACTAAGCAAATTGTTTCAGTCGCATAATAACAACTAAGTATGTAATAATAATTTGTTGAATTTTCATAGCAAATAAAACAAAATTAATTTGAAATTTTCGTGGCCATTATCGAATGTCATTAATAACAGTTAAAAGCAAATTGTTGTGAACCAAATTTCAAGAAGCAATACAAATTTGTCAGCATCAATAAAAATCACATTACCTACCGAACTGGCAAATGCAATGCTTCTTTGGTGTTGTTGTTGACGCGTGCCAGCCGCAGCAGGCGAAAACAGTAGTCGGACAGCTGGTTGCATGCAGCGTGCTGCAATTTATCACAATTTATGCGTGTGCGTGCAATTAAAGTGATTAGGTGGCCACTGGCGTTGCGAATGTCCTGCTTCGTCTTCTTCGTCTTCGTCATCGTTTGTTAGTAGTGCTGCCGTTTGGCTGTCACAGCAGCAACAACAATACATAGTGCAGCCATCCAGTGCAGTGTGTCACTTGCAGCTGAAAATTAATTAAAGTGCTACTTGCAGCTTGTAGTCGCCCGGGATGTGAAAATAATCAAGTGTCTAGTGGAGTTTAATTAATTTCAAAATAAATCCATCCCATATGCTGGCGAACACACAAACGCTAAAGTGATTCAGATTAGTTTCGAATGCTTGCAAGTGCATAAATAAACACAAACAACGCTATTGTGGATTTTATACCTTCGAGAGCGTTCAACAGAGCCGCACGAACGGTGCATGAAATGGTGCGTATGGATAACGGTGAAATTTTAATTGCTAACAAAATACTATTTTCTCAAACTATGTAGTTCTGTGATATTTTAATCTAATGTTTGTGAACAAGTTTAACACTTTCGACCTCAAAGTTGCCTGAGAACAACTTCACCTATTTGTCATCTGATAGCAAAAGCTACGATTGATTTATGGGTTTAATTTAAGTAGGCACCAACAAATTAATATTTTTAGAAGTGAATTCAAAGCAAATTACAAAAATTGTACTGTTATCCCCAAAATACTTTTCAATAATTTGCTGCGATATTAGGACAAGTTTGTGTTCTAATTGAAGTCTACGAATTGGGCGCGTTTGATCAAAACCCTGTTTCTTTAATAATGATTAAACAAAATCAAAAAGTGATAATTTTGTATTTTTCTATACATATTAAATAATTTTTCTGTAGTTGAAAAATATTGATACAAAATTGATTTGATTTTTACTTATTTGCTTTTTAATTTGCAGCGATATTAGGGCAAGTTTGTGTTCTAATATAAGTCTACAAATTGGGCGCGTTTGATCAAAACCCTGTTTCTTTAATAATGATTAAATGAAATCAAAAAGTGATAATTTTGTATTTTTCCATAAATACTAAATAATTTTTCTGTAGTTGAAAAATATTGATATAAAAATTATTTAACTCGTTTAAAGCTAAAATTGATCAAAAGTAAACTAGCTCTAGAACTCTAACAAAGAGGCGTAGTGACTTGAAATGTCGCGTGCACACTTCTTAGGCAGTGTTTCATGATTTAAATACCAAAAAGTAATATCGAGACACATGGTAAAAATCGCAGTCGAAAGGGTTAATTTATAAAATGTTTAACTCTGATGACACAATTGCCCAACATTTCACTCATTTTTAACCGGCCACTGCAAATGATTACACCTGCGCCTTAACACTAGAATGCCGGTCAATCCACTTTCTTAAATGTCCATAGAAATTATTTTACAAAATAGGCTTCAACCATTTTTAGTTTTTGTTTAGAATTTAGCTTAAAAAAATTGTATTATGCAGAGTTTCTTTTAAAAGTGATGCAATAAAATAATAAAATACCTGAATGGATACAATTTGACTCTCTTGGGCATTCTAACGATATTAATTTCGTTAAGGTTTTTCTTTTTTTTCTGTTAATTCAAATCTGTAATGTATAAAAATTTACATGTCACAATCGGTTTTGGCGCTATAGATTCTGAAACCATTTGAATTGAGACTCGATTACTTTCGATAGTAAATTTAAATTAGCTGAGACTCTGACGTTCTGTAGGCAGCCAAAACTTGTATATTCATTGGACTATAACTGCTTCCATGTATTATTTTTTTTTTGGCGACCGACGATATATGTAGAAGCTGCAAGGATGAGGATGTTGTGGAATCATACGAGCCCCTTTTATGCCACTGTCCATCACTGCAGGAACGACTGTTTCGAACCCTTCGATGGGTTAGCGCAGATTACTGATCTGCAAAATCTCCTCGCCAAAACCTAATGGAACCCAAAAGATTCTGTCAGGGTCTGGAAAAAACTCAACAGATAGGGAAGGGCACACACTCCCCTTCTTTGACCTAACCCTAACCTATGCTCATTCAAATTTTGATATATTGGTTCCAATAACATAAAATGATGTAACATTTTATATTTTAAAGTTAAGGTTATTTTGTTTATTTTATTCCATTTGAGTTCATAATTGTGAAGCTTCTGCATACCTATAACAACATTTTTTTTGCTACTAAAACTTTGGAAATCAACTAAAAGTCAAAGGGACTTTATTCACAATCAGTGGCTCTGTCAAAAGAGCCAACAAAAAAGTTTATCCCAAAACAGCAATAAGATGCATTGGTGGCAGATTTGTAACAATCGTCGATTTTGTGTCCATACAAGGCAGTTTCAAAGTTTGTAAAGATTGTCTGGGATCCCGTACTTTTTCCAGTCCCGAAAATCCGAGTTTGAATCCCGGGATTTTCGAAATTTCATTTAAATGAAATTGCTAACTTGTAATGCTTTATTAAAAAAAATTTGGAAAGTTCAGACGAAATAAATAAATCGCAAAAAAAAAACGATTCCTTATCTGAGACTTTGATAAAAGAAATCGCCTTTTTTGCAATGAAGGGGATAGAGGGTGTTTTTGCAAAATTATTTAATTATTTACTAAGCATTCCATCAACAAGTGTTGATACCTTAGTATTTCTAAGATCTCAGTTTTCATTTAATCAAAACTTTTTTTAATCGAAATCAAAGTAAAACCAAAAGTTCAAACAAATGAACTATTTTAATTTTTTATCAAATATGCATATATATGCACTTTATGATATACATATGTAACAAATCAATAACAATGTTTGAGTTTTATTTTTGGATAAAACGAAATGTTATCAAACTGAAGTTAAATGTTGAATGAAAATGTTTAAAGTTCAACAAAATGTGATTAAACTCAAGATACAAAATTTTGAAATGTGATTAAATTGTGTCCATTTTTATGGAAAATATATGATAAACATGTATTTATGCAATTTGGGAAAATTGTTTTATTTTAAAAATTTGTCATATGAATCACGGGAATAAATCCCAGAATCCCGGGATTCGAATTTTCAATCGCAAAATGGCCAAAAATTGCGATCCCAAATACATGCAATTATCAATTTTAGAGTTCAATTTCAATACAATACAATACAATGCTGTGAGTATAACTTCATAAATAAATGAAACAGTATTCTACCGATTGCCGGATTGAAAGCTTCCAAATATGGGCATTTACATATTATTTTCTAATGAGTTTCTTATTCCTTGAACGTGTTTGATGTGACATTATTTAAATACATGGCCACCAGAGTTGTACTAATTAACCCTTAATTCCCAAAAGTGACCGTCACAGTCTCACTAAAGATTTCAAATGGTGATAAATCCTATACCAAAAGATTTTCGATTCCAATTTTTTTATGTAATCCTCTAATGGAATGTTAGAATTATATTTCATTTATAAATTTAACTTTTTAGACAGTTTTTCTACTTATTTTAAACAATTTTTTAAAAATGCAACGAAAGCCCAGAAGTGAGCCTCAGAAGCTCATTTGAACAAAAAACTAAGATTTATTCAGAATTCCTTGACGTTTTGTCCACCATATGGAAGAATATTTTTATTTTTCATGTTTAGGTGCATTTTTATCGTATCAAGTTCAAAGTTTTTGAGCCTAGCACTTATCTAGTCGGCATGGGATGAAGTCTATGAGAATGTTTGAAAATACTACAATATACGAAATATTATGAAGAATTTATGCCTTGCCGAACTTGATGTTAGTTCATACAGTTTATGTCTTCCAATCCCGATAAATATGTAATCATAATATGGAAGTCCGATGGTGCTAATACTTCCTGAATTGCCATACACATGCAAAGACGGTAATCATGGAGCTGTGGGTCTTGCGAAAGGGTGTTGAAAAACTAATTAGCCGATAGTTTATTGGATGCGGGGTTCATACACTCAGAAAAAACAAAATTTGTATGATGGGTTTAAAAAAAACGCAAACCTAACGAATGACCTCTAGCTTTTTTATATATTTGATTGATACTGCTAGCATTGCGACATTTGTCATATGGCTAAAAACACGTCCTCACTAGAATGAGGCTACAGATAGCAAAAGATAGTTGTTTTTACTATAACTTGGGAATTTTTTTGGTATAGCCACGAATATCTACGAGCGAAAACTCAGGCAACAATAGATGCTGTATTACTGCAAAAGGTCAGTTCGCAGGCGCCAAATTCTGGTACACGTAAACAAAATCGGTGCCATATTTGTCCACTAGCCATCTCCAATTTACAATAAACTAAACCAATCTCCATTCCACTTCCACTCAAAGTGGACAAAGATGTGAATATCTGGACTAATTAATTATACTTTTGTAGTAGCAATTGTTTTCCTGTGGACCCTGTATTTATAAGTTCTGTACTAAAAATAAAAAAAATTAAATAAATACGTATTTAAGTAGTAATTGGATTTGAAAAAGTAAAATAAATTGGGGTTTTCATTAGTTTAGCTCATATGAGCCTGACAGTCTCACTTCTGGGTTAACGTTACGTTTAAAATTCTGGGAATTAGGGTTAAAGAGAGCGTCAAGTTTAAGTCGCTATTCCCTTGAACTAACCAGTTCTCATTAGGCATTTTGACTTTGAGCTTGTTAGCTTATATGCATACTTAGTACTTAGATACTTAAAAAAGTTGGCTAAAAATAAATAAGTAAATAAATACAGCAAAACGTTGAACAGCTTGGCATGTCAAATGAACGACGGCAAAAGGAAATGTCATACTGTTTTCACTTTTTTGCCGTAATCATAATAAAGTACAAGGCCGCATACATAAACTATTTACACAACAACAACACACACTCACACACAAATATGCACATGCTGACACATAGACAGAACGCGTGCCAACAGTAAATCACAACCAGAGCGTCAATAAACTGAAACTTGCCGAGCAAAATAAATTCAATGTGTGTGTGTGTGTGTGTAGTTGTGTGTAGTTGTGTGCATAAATAATAACAAAAAAATGAAGAATATTTAAAGGCGCTCAGGCCAACAACGCTGTTGACGTGGTGACAAACGCAAACTGAAACAACAACAACGCAAGCATAAAACATAAACAGAAACCAGGCGCAAACGTGCATACATACATACATAATAAATGTATGTATGCAATAAATGTATGTATGAAGCAGAATGCGTGGTTGGAAGAGGACCTGCTCGAGGTTCAGAGGTTGTATACAAAATCACACATGCAAAAACCTTCAAAACCATACAAAATAGGGCAAACGTATGCAGCCTCAAGCCGCACAAGTGTCAGTGTCTGCGTACGTATTTAGAATCCCAGCAAAAATTTTGAATACTTGTAATGTCTAGAGTAATCGCATGGCTAACCTTCTAGAATACATAAGGCATTACATGAACATAGGCAGTCATTGAAAGTAATCGCTTACATGTAACTAAGAAAAAGGCCTTAGAAAAAGTTATATAAGTTCTTCTGGAACCATCTAATCACTTCTAGGAAATTCATTCAGTAAAGTATTAAGTTTAATTTCTTGAGTAATTAAATACATAATTAAATTGTTTACTGTTTTTTTAATACAGTCGAACTTCCCTATATAGCTTCATTATATAGAAACTTCCTTATATGGAAAGTATGATTTTTTGCATCTTCTAGTTAAAATAATGAGGTATTCTAGTTTAGATTACCCCTTCCACTTTTCTTCCTCAACAAAGCCTTCTAATACATTTAGAGACTTAAAAACATTATTCGGTACGTTACTCTTCATTTCCACAAAGGTTCGAAGTACATCAAGAGAAGCAGAAATTCGTCCCAATGTAGGTAACACCGCATCCGCCAATTCTTCTTCACTGGCCATTTCTTCTGGGGTTGCCCTAAATATGTTTTACTTTTTTTCGGTATTCAGTGTTGTTAATATGCGTGACAGAAAATAGCATGGAAAAATTCATTATATGGAGACAAAAAACGAATGAAAGCGAAGTTTTCAACTAAAAAATGTATTCATTGTAGAGAAATATTCACTATATGGAAATTCATTATAAAGAGATCAAAATGCACTTAGAATAGAACGATAAAGCTGTGTCTTTGAAATTAATTCATTATACGGAGAACTTCATTATATAGAAGTTCACTATAGGGAAGTTCGACTGTATAACAAAAATTAATAATATTTATTAAAACAGAAATGCTAACCTTTCGTTTTCCTTATTCTCATCCCTAATGGTTTTAGGAAAAAAATATTCCGTAGCCTCCTTTAACTGATTCTGAAAAGAATAAAAAATAAAATTTTAACCTTGCATTACTCTCGTCTATTACACTAACTTTATCCGGTTTACCATTGAGCACTTCAAGCTGAGTTAAATAGCTTTTATGACTGGTGTTGCAGAAATAGATTAGCATTAAACACAAGTAAATGCTACTCTGTAACCTACACCAAGCAGCAAAATAAAATACTGTCAACTTTCTTTCTGATACCCCTCTAACTAGTGTAGATAGAATACGCGACCTTGGCGTAGTTTTTGATTCTGCCTTCACATTTGTTGAACACCTCAACTTTATCATTCCTAAAGCTTTCTCATCTCTAGCCTTTATCAAAAGAAATAGTTCTGAATTTAAGGACCCGTACACTAAAAAGTTACTGTACAACGCCTTCGTAAAATCTAGTCTCGAATATGCCTCCATAATATGGAATCCGCTTTATGAAGCTCACAATAAAAGAATCGAACGTGTGCAAAAAATCTTTATGAAGTACTGCTTGGCACATTTGCGTTTTGACTTACCCCTGCCTCCTTATAGTTCAAGGTGCAAACTAATAAGTCTGCATTCTCTTGAAAATAGAAGAGTGATCGCAGCAATAACTTTCCTTTACAACATTATCAATGGTAATATTGATTGCCCGCAACTGTTGGAGTTGGTAAGGTTTAATGCTCCTACCAGAAATCTTAGACGGCAGTACACCTTTTATGTTAATGCCTATAAGTCGAATTATGCTTTGAATGATCCAATCACACGGGCTTTAGTTGAATTCAACAAGTTAGCTTTAAATAAGTTTCCTTGTTTAGATTTCTCTCTAAGCCAATTTTCGTTTAGAAATGAATTACTTTCTTATTTTTAAGTAATTTATGTGCACCTACTAATAAGTACATTTTAATTTTTATCTAGTCTGTAAGGTTGTTATACCATAGACTTAAATAAATAAATAAATAAATAAATAAATAAAATAAACAAAAAACTAATTTTTCCTAATCAGAATATCATAACATGTAAAAACAAAAATAAATTGTATAATTTTGTTAATTCATTTATTAAATATAAACATTTGTTTATGTACATTTCATTTCAAAAAAAAAGATGAAATAAAAAGTTGTATTGGGAAAATAGCCACATCTTGCACAATATTTAAGCTATGTTTCTTGGGCTTAGTGATTTAGAAAGCTAAAAATATAAGTAATAAATAATTATTTTATAATTTTTTTCGGACCGAGGTAAAATTTTGCGTAAAAACTCAAACAAAAATCAACAATATACCTGCTAATTTTTAAGGTTATCAAACATAGCCGTCATAGCTTGCGTTCATTTCTGGCAATGTTGAATTGATTGATTCATAGCAATAGGTGCAGAGTGGGTTACTGTAGATTTTGGAAATATGTGTTTCACATTTTCAGCATATTGTTTTTGTTTTTCTATCTTTATCATAGCCAAATATAGTGACTTATTTTTAGTTGTGTCGAGAAGTTTGATGCTATTTGATCGCTGCAGCTCAATGCAAAAGAGTCCTGATTCAAATTGTGACACTTTTGACGAAATAAATCTTTGTTGGAGTTAATATTAAGTAGAGTTGTGAAAATTTTAGTTTATATTTTCAAATAAATTAATTAATTTCGTATTTTCAAAATTTTTCTGTCGACTCTTAAATTGTCATTTATCATTTTTACGATCAGCAAAATTGGCATAAGTTAAAATAATTCGGTAATTATTAAATTAAAATATTATCAAAAAAGTCAAAAAAAAAATTGTGTTACTTATCCTAGAGCATAATTTGTAAGGATTGTCTACTAAGTAAATGGTCGATACGTTATTTAAAAAAATTGTCGCCAAAAAGTGAATAAAAATATGTAAATGTATTGTTACGAATATGAGTTTTAGTGGGCTAATACGTATCTCTGGATTGCGTAATTTGAAAATAAAACACACTTAGTTCCTCAACCGCAGTCAATAAAATAAACCAACAATCACTTTATTTCACAGGTTTACACTTTACTGTCTTTACACTTAATTATTCGCTCAATTACTCCGTGTGGCACCTTCACTAGTCAAAATCAGACTGACTCGCTGCGCCGCACCCGGCTGTCTTTTATACCTGTCCGGCCATCGCGCAGATCGTTCTCGCACATTCCGGAGTGGACTAAAGGTTTCCATGGTGATCGCGACCATCATTGCCAGATTGGACTAAAAGTTGCCATCATTGTCGCGGCCGTCGTTGCCAGATTGAATTATGGCACGGCGCGTAGCGACAGGGTTTCTTTGCACAGCGACAAACTGTCTTATCGTTACACTGCCCACCACTTAGACTTGTTCGTCCCGAACAAGTGCCGAGGTTCCGCTGTGATAAGGCGCCAGGCGCTGCAAATGGACTACCTTCAGCTTAGCGCCTTTATTGCTGCATCGTTGAATCCTGTATACCACGTCGTTTATCCTAGTCACGACTTCGTAAGGTCCTTCCCATGACGCTTGAAGTTTCGGAGACAAACCTTTCCTCCGCTGCGGGTTGTAGAGCATTACCAGATCGCCTTCTTGGAACCCTGCTGAGTTGGCCCGTAGATCATATCTGGCTTTCGCCTTATCGCTGACCAGTTTGGTGCGGCTCCTTATAAACTGGTGAATCTCCTCCAGTTCCGCCCGCTTATTGGCCACGTAGTCCGTCTTAGCGCCTCCCGTCGTGCTGACTACCCCGAACTTCAAGTCAGCGGGTAACCGCAATTCTGTGCCGAATACTGCTCGGGCTGGAGTGAGTGATGTCGTGTCGTGCGGGGCTGACCTATACGCCATTAGGAACAAGGGGATATGCGTGTCCCAATCCTTTTGATTCCTGCCTACCACTTTCCGCAGGTATTCCTCCAGTGTCCGGTTAAAGCGTTCCACCATGCCGTCGGACTGTGGGTGCAAAGGGGTGGTACGCGTTTTCTTTATCCCCAGCAGCTCACACACTTCCTTGAATACCGCAGACTCGAAATTCCGGCCTTGATCTGAGTGCAACTCCAACGGAACTCCGAACCTGGCTACCCAGTTGTTTACCAGCTTTTCCGAGATCGTAGTGGCCTCCTGGTTAGGAATAGGGTACACTTCGGGCCATTTGCTGAAGTAATCCATTACCACCAGCACATATTTGTTGCCTTGAGTACTAGTTGGGAATGGGCCGGCGACGTCCATAGCAATCCGCTCGAATGGCGCTCCCACGTTGTACTGCTGCATGCGGCCTCGAGATCTTCTTGTTGGCCCTTTCGCTGCTGAACATCGGTCGCAGCTCTTAATCCACTCGGCTACAGACTCCTGACATCCTACCCAGTAGAATCGTCTTTTTATTTTGGCGACGGTTTTGGTGATGCCTAGGTGCCCTCCACTGGAGTCGTTATGGTATGCCTGGATGACCTCGTTGATTCTGCATTTCGGCACTACCATTAGGGAGTTGCTGGTCCGTCCATCCGCGCTCTCCCATTCGCGGTACAGGCATCCTTCCTTCAGCCGCAGACTTTTCCACTGTGCCCAGTAAGCCTTGGCGATCGGGCTTTCACCGGCCATCTCCTGCCAGTCTGGACGTGCGCCTTGCTCCTTACCTTCGACGATTTTTGCAAGATCCGCATCCTCACGCTGGTCCTTTTGTAGCCTCTCCGCAGACCACTCTTCCTCTGGCATAACGCTCACCAACCGGACGTCCACTATCTGTTCTTTGCTTTCGGCTCGCGAGCACGCCCTGCATTCGACTTTGCACGGACGGCGTGACAAGGCATCGGCATTGCCATGGCTACTGCCCTTCCGATGCTCTATCGTGTAGTCGTAGCTCTGCAGTCGCTCGATCCACCGCGCCAATTGGCCTTCAGGATCCTTAAAGTTCAGGAGCCATCTCAATGCCGCATGATCTGTGCGCAGGCGAAACCTTTGTCCATACAGATATTTGTGGAAGTGTTTTACGCAGTCCAATACCGCCAGCAGTTCTCTCCGTGTCACACAGTAGTTGCGTTCCGGTTTCGACAGAATCCTACTGTAGTATGCTATCACTTGTTCTTGGCCGTCTATTATCTGTGATAGCACACCGCCAATACTATGCCCGCTCGCATCCGTATCCAGCACAAACATCTCTCCAGGCACGGGGAAGGCCAGAATTGGAGCAGTGCACAGTTTTTCCTTCAGACGTGCAAAAGCCTGCTCCTGCTCTTCGTTCCACTCGAAAGCTTGGCTCTTTTTCGTCAGTTTGTGCAAGCTGCTGGCTATGTTCGCGAATCCCGGAACAAATCGGCGGTAGTATGTGCACAGGCCCAGGAAACTGCGGAGTTCGTGTAGATTGCGTGGCCGGGGCCACTCCTTCACCGCCGTGATTTTGCCTTCATCCGTATGTACTCCGCGGGCGGAAACCGTATGACCCAGATACTTGACCTCTTTTTGGAACAGCGAGCACTTCTCTGGGTTGAGTTTAAGCCCGGCTTTTTGTATCCGCTCGAATACCTCCTTTAGCTTTCCCAGGTGGTCGTCGAAGCTATTACCCATCACGATTATGTCGTCGAGGTACACCAGACACGTCCGCCAATGCAACCCTTTTAGCACCCGTTCCATTAGCCGCTCGAATGTTGCTGGGGCGTTGCAGAGTCCAAACGGCATGACGGTGAACTGCCATAAACCATCGCCAACACTGAAAGCCGTTTTCTCCTTGTCTTTGTCTGCAAGCTCTACCTGCCAATAGCCGCTGCGTAAGTCGAGCGTGGAGAACCACTGTGTGCCTGACAGCGTGTCCAGGGTGTCATCGATCCGCGGTAGTGGATAACTGTCTTTCTTGGTCACATCATTGAGCTTCCGATAGTCCACACAAAACCGGGTACTGCCATCCTTTTTCTTGACTAGCACGACCGGCGAGCACCAGGGGCCCGAAGAAGGCTCTATGACCTTTTCTTTCCGCATGTTTTCGATCAAATTTGTGACCTCTTCCCTCTTGGCCAGAGGAACTCGTCTTGGTGGTTGGCGAATCGGTTTTGCACTTCCGGTGTCGATGTTGTGCTTCACTATGGCTGTTCTTCCGCCTGCTTCTGCCGCAAATATTGACCCATAGTGCTGCAGGAGTGACCTCGCCTTCTGTTTCTGATTGGCCGTCAATTCGCTGTTCCACTGATTCTCCTGCGGTATGACGTCCATGTTAAAACCGCTCTTCTTATTTCCTCCGGGTGGGCTACTCTCGCAATTGACCACTGCTACGGCTTCCCTACACTCGCCAATTACCTCATCTTTCCCGACATATCTGGGTGCATTCAGGGGGTTCAGTATTCTGACTGGTATTCTGCCATTCTTAGGTTCCACTAATGTACGTCCGATGATGATGTTGTCGTGTCCTTGTTTCGGTGCTTCTACGACCCACAGCCGACTTGTCCCATCGTCCTCGTCCACCTTTGCCCACACAACCGCCTCGGAATTCGCTGGTATCCTCCGGAGTTGACACGAGACAACTTTCCTTACCGCCACGCTTCGCTCATAGCCGGTGTGCAGGGGAAATTCAACATTGGCATACCTCAGCACATTTTCTTTCAGGTCCAGCGTAAAACCGTGCCTAATCATGAAATCCACGCCGATAATCACGTCGTCCATTATATCCGCGACGATGAACTCATGCTCCAGGCTGCTGGTGCCGATAGCAATTGTTTTTGTTACTTTCCCTCTTACCAGCGCACGCTCGCCAGTCGCAGTCCTCAGCTGTATGCCATGCAGTGGTTCCCAGTTCTTCAGAAGCTTCCTTTTTATGATCGAATATGACGCTCCAGTATCCAGTGTCAACACGAACAACTTTCCATCTATCTTTCCCTCAATCGTCAAGCTGCTGGGTTGTCGTTTCAACTGCGAGACAAGGACGGTGGGGCAGCAGGTTGTGGGGATCAGCTCACGCCCCTTTGGGCTGACCCTTTTTAGTTTAACGGCTCCTCGTCCTCAGCCCTGCGCTTGTTGGCTGAGCCTCGATTGTCAGCATTCCTCGCTTCAGGCGATTGCGATCGAGAACGGGAACGCCTCTTTCGTTGGCGGCAGTCTCGTGATATGTGACCCTGCTTGCCACATACCCAGCAAACAACTTTAGTGGAGACCACCCGTGGCCTGCCCGGTGTCTCAGAGCTTATGGCCTGGATCGGAATGTCGCTGTCTGGCTGGATTTGGCGTATCCTTGCAGGTGCATACCGAGTGGCCCCGATCCATGTCGCCTCATATGTCATCGCGCTGGTCACCGTCTCCTTAAATGTCGGCTTGCCCATCATCAACGCACTGCGACGTGTTTCCGGATCATGAAGACCTTCAATAAACGCCTCGATCTTCATCCTCTCGAGATCCTCAGCGCCGAATTTTGGGTAGCACAACTGTGCGAGCCGCTCAATGTCTGCTGCATATGTCTGCAGCGCCTCGTTGGCTCTTTGCCTGCGGTTCTTCAGCTCACAGTAGTACAGCGTTCTGTTGTGCTCGTCGCTGTACTTCGCTGCCAACGCCCTTATGACGGTCTCGTACTCACTTCTTAAACATTCTGGAACTGATTTTATTACCTCAGCCGCAGCACCTTTTAGAGCCAGCGCCAATCTCCGACCTTTCCTTACATCGGTCCACTGATTTTCCAGAGCAGCCAGGTCGAATTGTAGCTTGAATGTATCGAACGGCGTAGTCCCATCATAAGTAGGCACTTCTGCTCGGGTGGCAACACTTTCCGAAACCGGCGGCAACCATTCTCGCGGCTGTACCTCCCTAAGCCGCTCGTCCATTTTTCTGTTCATCGAGTCCTCCAGACTATCAACTCGTTTGTTCAGGGAATCATCAAGATCGTCGACTCGTTTATCCAAGTGTTCCACTCGAGTTCCCAGGTGCTCCACCTTCACGTTTAGCTGGTTGGCGATTTCTTCCACTTTCTGCTCCCAGCGCGCAGAATTTTCCTGAAGCTTGTTTTCCATTCGCTCTGCCATTTCCCGATTCGTAGTTTCCAATTTCGCTGACATTTCTCGATTCGTAGTTTCCAGTTTTGCTGCAATTTCTCGATTCTCACGGTTGGAAGTCTCGAACATGCCTTTCATTGCAACCATTAGCTGGCTCATGTCCATTGCTTGTGGTAGCGCAGCCGCTGCAGCCGTACTTTGCATCGACGCAGCACCCGCAGGCGATTCCTCCACTTTGGCCGACGAATCTAGCTCCTGCGTCCCGAACTCGTGCGCAGTCCAATCAATGCCTCGTGATTCACACGCCTCTCGCAAGCGCAGCTGCAACTCCACCTTTCCGCCAGCAGTCGGCAAATTCCAAGCGGCCAGCTCCTTCTTCAGCTGGTCCACCTTCAGTTGCTCCAGTCTAACCATGTCTGCGTTTTATAATTAATTTTTATTTTTCTTACTTTCAGTAACACAATCCCACTTCTGACACCAAATGTTACGAATATGAGTTTTAGTGGGCTAATACGTATCTCTGGATTGCGTAATTTGAAAATAAAACACACTTAGTTCCTCAACCGCAGTCAATAAAATAAACCAACAATCACTTTATTTCACAGGTTTACACTTTACTGTCTTTACACTTAATTATTCGCTCAATTACTCCGTGTGGCACCTTCACTAGTCAAAATCAGACTGACTCGCTGCGCCGCACCCGGCTGTCTTTTATACCTGTCCGGCCATCGCGCAGATCGTTCTCGCACATTCCGGAGTGGACTAAAGGTTTCCATGGTGATCGCGACCATCATTGCCAGATTGGACTAAAAGTTGCCATCATTGTCGCGGCCGTCGTTGCCAGATTGAATTATGGCACGGCGCGTAGCGACAGGGTTTCTTTGCACAGCGACAAACTGTCTTATCGTTACAGTATTTTATAAAAAATACAACTTCATTACTAACAATCGGTGTTAAGCACCCAGCAATGTTATAACGTTACTACTATCGTGGGTGTAACACACCCAATGACTTTTTAAAACAATTGTATAAAAACAATTGCTTTTTTTATACAAATGCAATATACTCTAAAACCTTCAGAAATATGCAAATGTGGATTACATTATAACTTTATGTTGGTTTTGGCTAAAAAAATCTATATTTTACTAAGAAATTGAACTCACAGGGTGGATTCCACCCTAACGATGGTAATGCAGGGTTAAAAGTGAATAATATGATTTTGGTTATAAATACAACAAAATAATAAAAATGTACAACACGCAAGAGATTACAAAAATCGTCAAAACTTTAGCTGGGATACTCGCTTTAAAACACACACACGCGCGAAAGGCTGATATGTTCCACATCATAAACACATGCAGGCGCTAAAACTTAGGCACATGCTCACATGTACCCACACAAACAGAGGTACGCGTGTGTGTATGTAAAGCGCACATTCGTGCAGTGCGCTCGACAAGCGTCAAAGGACACGTTTTATGGTGTGAGAAAGGCGCGTGGCGCAGAGCATTCCGCGTTGTTTTGCTACGTTGTTGAGGTGATGAGGTGGCAAATGCGCTTTAATAAACTATGAGTGCCTATGCCGAGGCATGCAAACACCACGCACGCACACATCCATACCTACATTTATGCGTCTGAAAAACGAATTTTGAAGTACATGTTGATAAAAGTTTATGCACTCTAGACTTACACCAACACACGCGCGCATCAATTTATTAATTTATTTTTTCAGCTGAGTCTGATATTTTGAAAATTCATGTATGGAAGCCGTTTGGCAACATTAAACTAAAAGTACCGATCGAAAATAAATATTTTGAAATGCTCGTGCAAATATGTGATGTGCGACAATTGCCATTCAAATTGTATGCAAAGCGAACGGCAGCGGAATGGCGAAAAATACTTTTGCCAGCGTCAGGAACGCGCACATTTTTTCACACACACACACACCGACACAAGTGGAACGCGAGTCTGATAGTAAGAGCGAAACTATTCAATATCGATGTGAAAATGTATAGTACATACACACACACAGATATACAACTATCTAAATATCTATTCGCATTTTTAAGCGCAAAGCTAACACGCTCGCATTCAGTTCACTTGCACTTGGCAGAAACTTCGTTGGTGTGGCGGAGAGAAGGAAATGGCTGGTTGGCTGCGAAGCGAGGAATCTGCATATCTGCGCGTTACTGTTGTATGCTCCATGCACTACACTGCATGTGTGCTAGTAGGGTGACCATATTTTTTTAGATTCAAATAGCGAAGACAGCATTCCACCTTTTGATTAAAAAATTCACTGGAATCAACACTCGATTTGTCGATTTGTTTGATTGTTTTGTAGGCTTTTGCACCGGTCAGCAATATTCACTTCAAATTTTAACATCCTACCTTGACATCAGTAAAGGCAACGCAGTGTTGAGATGCGATTTATTTAAGTTTGTTTACTTTGTATTTGCTTGAACTCGTTGGATTTATTTGTACTCGAAACCGAAGTAAGGTTTCGTTGTGATTAATCAATACTTTTAGCTTGAAATTGTTTTCAGTTTTTTTCCTTCAGTTCATTCATTTATTGTTGGGTTGAATTTGTTGTATAAAGTGTTTTCTTTCTTTTTCTTCAAATTCTTTTTTATTTTTTGTTGAATTCAAGTATTGTACTGCTTTTTGCTATGAATGAGCGAAAATCTCGTAGAAGCTCATTAGCCGCGTAGAAGCTTTTTACCCAAAACATAATGAGCACCATTTCGCACCGAACTTAACCCTTTCGCTATTTTGTTGCCATATGGCAATAGGCTACTTTGTGGACGTCTGCATCCTCTATGGTTGCAAGAATACATTTTTTTTGTTGGTCTTTAGAATAGTTTGAAGTTTTAGGAAAAATACGAAATTAATAAACTGAATATTTAAGTTTAAACAAGAGAAGTATACACGTTTTTTAATGGTATATCTTGACATAGTAAAGGACGAAGAAGCAGAAAAATTTGACGTTTTCTTTCAATTTAGATACTTTTTTTTTAATTTTGGCTGAAGTAAATGAAGAAATATTCAAATATTTTGGCTGAAGTAAATGAAGAAATATTCAAATTTTCGTTATGCGTAAAAAGTAATCATTACAGCCACAACGATGTGGTTGCTCTCATAGAAAAACACTCTAAAATACAGGGTCCGAGTATAAAAATTAAAAAATTTCTTATGGAATATTGCTAATATAACCACATAGAGGCCTAAGACGTAAAATTTTGAAATTTTAACTTTCCCCAGTAAAAACCTGTAGCGAAAGGGTTAACTGATTGCAACTTTTTTCTATTTGACTCGAAAAACCATCACTGGAAACGCGTTTCAGTAGCTGAGAGAAGATAATATAAACCGGACATACCGAAAATCGAATATTATAAATATTTTTAAATATAGATCAAATGCTGTCCAGAGGCGCACATGGGCGCGCGTTTGGGGGTTTCAACCCCCCAAATGAAATCGTCTGTGTGCAACTAGTGCTGGCATAACTGCATTGCAGTCGATGGGGATTTCTTCGATGGGGACAACATCAATTTTGAATAATAAATTTGTATTTTTAATTTTGTGAGTGAAAATTCCACTAATCATTAAATTTACTGCACTACAGTCCAGATATGGAAGTTTTGCACTAAATTTTATAGTGTACTATACTCTTCATTACCACTAAATAGAATTATAGAATTAATAGAATTAGTCACATGCAATATAAATATTTTTCGTACGCCCATGTCTGATCAGTGGGGCTTACAAATCTATTCATGCTGTGCAACGACATCAAAAACCCATTACCGGCATTGCAAAGAAAGTTTCTGACTCGTGTGTGAAATGGTCTTCTTGTGGCAAGCTTCCGTAGAATTTATGGCCCCAATGTTGAAGTCAAGATTACAAAAAGTCCTACAATACATTGTCTTCTAAATATTAAATCATTTCAGGCAAGACTCCAAATGCTCTTTAGGGGTGTGAAGCCTTTTATAGGCTCTGAATTTGTTATTTACGATATTCACATTGCATTGAGTTATTTTCAAGAAATGTTCTGAAAATTATGCTAAATAAAAATTGCTTGGGAATTGAAATTTTAACATATGGGAATATTTTCTAAAGGGCAGCCAAACGAAAAATCCTAAATTTCATTGAATCTTCAATTCAATTAAGTACTCATTGTACTTACAATGAAATCTATAAGAAATTTTGTTTTTTTTATTTATAATTATATGGTTATTTTATATTATAATACATTAACACATCAAGCCTTGAAATATAGACCAAATTTGAATTATAGTTTTCCGTAGACGTATGGTCACCATTTGTATTAGTAACATTCTGCCACATTCTAAGAGCATATGCTGCGAAACTTTACAGTATGTATTGGCAATTCACACAGAGCTTTTGTTTAACTTAAGTCTCAGTTCACACAAGTAGCTCTTTTTGTGTTGCTAATACGATCAACAGTCCACATACTAAACTTTGAAATACTTACTTATCTTATTTTCAAAGTTGACCGACAAATTGTGCAACATTTGTGTTTGAAGATTAAGTTAAATGCATTATATACCAGCATGTAAATTTGTACTTGCATATACCTAAATATATACAAGTCTATAGACATCCCGATATGAATATAGTTAGGCCGAACCGCCTGCAACCTACTACGATGTTAGATAAAGCAAGGGGCTTATAATAGGAACTTTTCTATAAGTGCTTCGTTCTTCAGTCTTAGCAGATTGCCATTGCTTGCAGCTATCGAGAGAAAGCAACAACATCCTGTTACCATCCTCCATCAGACAGACGCCACTGCTTTGCGTGTCATTGCCTTTTATTCAGGCAAAGTAATGCGGCTCATTGTAATTGTTGATGAGCTGATGATTGGTCCATTAACAACTTGCAGTGTGGTGTAACAACACCAATTCAATTCATTCATTCAATCAATAGCAATTCTGAAACGATGCCCGAGGTTCGATATCCCATTGCAACGAAGTCTAAATAATAAGAAAGCAGTTTGCTTTTGGGACAGTTGTGGAATGCTATGCCTTAGTCCCGTAATCGCGTTTTAGTGCCAATTACACCGTGCGACAGCATTTTACACACCGGGAAAAATCCATATGTGCGTGAAACTAGAGACCAAATATAGTAATACTGCGTACTCAGTTTTTCATTTCTACATCCTTTGTCGTTTTAAAAGGGCTTCAAAATTTTAAAGGGGATAAAAAATAAAAAAAATATAAAAAATAATTAACCTCGTTAGAATATGACGATATGTATATGAAATGAAAGGGGAAAAGCTCAAGAATACATAAAATATACATACATAAAATTAATTTTTTATCTATTTGTAAAAAAAAGATATGAAAAAGTCCTTTCAAATGTTAATCCTTTATATCCTTCAAAATTTACAACGAATTTTCTTGAAAAGTAAGTATGTTAAAACCGCAAATCTCCCTGATCACGTATCCAAACTTCATTACTCTAGCTTTATTAGTTCGAAAGTTATTAAAAAAAAGACGGAAGCTGCAATTCTAATGAAGTACAAAAATTCTAATTTATTTGAGTATCAGTATTTTAAATAATAAAAAGATACAAAATCAATGAAGCGAGAATAATGAAATTTTGACACGTGATCAGAGAGATTTGGGGTTTTAACATACTTACTTTTCAAGAAAATTCTATATAAATTTTCAAGGATATAAAGGATTAAATTTTTCAAAGGACCTTTTTCATATCCTTTTTTACAAATGGATACAAAATTAATTTTATTTAAATTCTTGAGCCTTTCCTCTTTCATTTGATATACATATCGCCATATTCTAACGAGGTTAAGTATTTTTATATTATTTTATTTTTTATCCCCTTTAAAATTTTTTGTAGAAACAAAAAACTGAGTACGTAGTATTACTATGTCTGGTCTCTAGTTTCACGTCCATATGGATTTTTTCCGGTGTGAAAATTTTTTTTATTTTTGTCGCACGGTGTTACGTATGTATTTGTGTAATGTGAGGACTTCTCTACTTGAAGTTTCTATCAAAGAAGTACTCCTCCATTTCGTTGTCATCATTCCGATTTTCCTATTGAACGCTCCTTCCTTACGCACGAAATCAATTAAAAATATTTATTAGAGAATTTTCGATGACTGATAGAAAGAGGAGTTAAAGACTACTTCCTCATAGCGAAGGTCTCCAAATTTAGACGAATCGGTGTTAGCCTAAATTTATTAACAGCTATAACTGGTGCTCGTAGAAATAGAAATGAAGCCCGTCTATTGCCTGGTAATGGGCCTTAATACCTAAATATGCATCCACTGTAAATCTCCAGACACTCAACCTTCTGATGCCCATATTCTCTCTATTTGTATAGGGTGTTTTTTTTAGAGGTTTGTTTTTCGAATAGAGATAAAACTGGCATTTTGTGGTCAAATCTGGCAACTCTAATGTCATTCATGTTCAGTTTGGTTTGCCATTTCATCATGAACGGGTTGACAAAAGAACAACGCTTGCAAATCGTGCAAATTTATTTCGAAAATAATGGTTCAGTTCGCGAAGTTTACCGCAAGCTCCGTCCATTTTATGGTCGACATAATCGTCCATCAGAGCTATTAATTCGGTTAACCATGGGTCGTTTTCGCACTACGTTTACTCTATGTGATAATACGCATCCGCAGAGACGTCGAACAGTGCGCACCGAAGAAACAATTGCCGCTGTAGAGCAAAATGTTGAAGAGGACCCGAATGAATCGATTCGCCACCGTGCACAGCAATTGGAGCTTTGTCCATCAACTTTATGGAAGATTTTGCGCAAAGATCTTGGCTTGCGACCTTGCAAGATCCAGCTTGTGCAAGAATTAAAGCCGCGAGACCATGCAATGCGTCGTGATTTTGGTGTATGGGCCGAAAATGAGATTGATCTCGATGCTGATTTTCATCGCAAAATTTTGTTCAGTGATGAGGCTCATTTTTGGTTGAATGGCTACGTCAACAAGCAAAATTGCCGCATTTGGAGTGAAGAGAATCCACATGAGACCCTTGAGACGCCATTACATCCACAAAAACTGACTGTTTGGTGTGCTCTATGGGCTGGTGGAGTCATTGGGCCATACTTCTTCCGAAATAATGCTGGAGAGTCAGTTACCGTTAATGGAGACCGGTATAGAGCCATGATAACCGACTATTTTGTTCCCGAATTGGATGGCATGAATGTGGATGAGTTGTGGTTCCAACAAGACGGCGCTACATGCCGCACGTCACAATCGATTTATTGAAGGAAACATTCGATGAGCGCATAATTTCGCGGAATGGACCTGTCAATTGGCCACCAAGATCGTGTGATTTGACACCATTGGATTATTTTCTTTGGGAATATGTGAAGTCGCTCGTCTACGCCAACAAACCAGAAACGTTAGGGGACTTGGAAGCCAACATTCGTGGCGTTATTGCCGACATACGGCCCCAAATGCTCGAAAAAGTGGTTGAAAATTGGACCTGTAGAATTGGCTTTATTCGAGCCAGCCGCGGCGGCCACATGCCCGAAATCATATTTAAACATTAATGGCATAAAATTATCCTTCCAATAAAGCCAAATTGATGGACATTAAAACGATTTTCTTGTGTTTTATTTCAATTCGAAGTTCTATACCTCTAAAAAAAACACCCTATATATATCGTAGATATGTAGAGGTACACAATATTTTGTTTAACCCTTCGCTTATATGCAATGTTAGCTTTTCATAGATTTGGGAACTATTTTATTCAGCATTCTAGCAACATTTGATTATTAACGGAGTTTTGCGAATTACGTTGAAAGTATGTACACAAAAAACAAGTCGAAAAAACCACATTTGTTTCGATTTAGTTGATTAATTTAGATATTAATGGCGATGGTGATATGCGGTCGCCATCGCCATCGCTTAGCTGGTTAGTGCATTGAATTGCGAGTATACAATGACGCTGGACCTAGGTTCGAGTCCACGTTGTAGTCAACACTAAAATATAGATAAACTCGATTTTCCTTTCGGCGGTAGCGTTCTCAGCAGGTTATGTTAAATTTCTGCAAAACTTCTTTGATAGAAACAGGAACTCAACAAAATTTTGTTTTCACCATTAAAACTTAACAAGCAACACGAATAATATGACAAACATGTTTTTTCTTCACAGAAATTAAATCATGCAATGAAGGGTTAAAAACAAGCAACACGAATAATATGACAAAAATGTTTTTTTTTCACGGAAATTAAATTATGCAACGAAGTGTTAAATTCTAATGTTTTAGATATCACCATCCACAAAATTGTGAGGCTCATAAATAGTTATAAATTATAGTGATATAATTTTGTAATCTCAGTGCAACAATTCATCATTTAAAAAAATCAGAATCTTTTTGTATTTTTCAGCTTAAATCTGCTTTTCAAATAAACAAAACTCTTTCTAACACCAACGTAATTTTTCACTTTTGCAAATTAAATTTTACGGCTTAAATTTATCCAGTTTTATAATGTCTTCTAAATTGATTACTCAGCCGTTTTGCACAGCAATTGAATTTTTTGCAGTGAATGCAGAATGTTTAACATTCATGAGGCCGCCCCAGCTGGCATCTTTCTAGCACGCCGCGATCGCCAAACCGCAATTTCAGCACACACGCAAAAATATTTATAGCAGCTCCTTTGTTTTATTATTCTTCTTCTTCGTCTTACTTTCCATCAAACACAATTAGTATAACCACATTTAGCGAATTTGCATTTTCGCATTCAAAGTGCGCACCGCCCACCCAGTCAGACCCGCGGCCCATTCCAGGTCGTGTCACGGCGCATGCGAATGCAATCTTGTCGGCTTGTTGTGGGCGTTGCTGTCAGTTGTTCTTGCATAATTTCCTTCCGTAGCGCATCAAATTAGTGTGCGCTACTTTGCTTTAGCATTTCGCTTCGACTCGCTCAGAGACTAAGGCAAACGCCTCGAATGCATCGAGCGTACGCGGCGCTGCATTTGCATTAATTGATTGTTGCTGCGTTGTGTGCTTTTTAGCTTGTAATGTTGCTCATTAGCTGAAACAATTTGTTCAATTTGCAGCTCAACGTTTCTGTGTATGTGTCTGAGTTTTGAGGAAAAATTGAAGCAGACAAGTGATAAACAAACTAATGAAAATTTATATGGGCAATTTTTTATGGGTGCATAATATTATTTATTATCCCTTAATTGCTCTTGGTTTTAGTTAGGCAATTTTGATTATTTTTTTAAGGGAAGTCAATTTAAAAATTACAGGTATTATGGGTTCAGGGTTAAACTTCCCCAAATACAAAAATTGCTGGTAAAAAATAACTACGGTTCCAATAGTGAAATTATTCAAGTGAACCAGACGTCCATTTTTTTGTATGACAAAAAGGGAGAAATTTGAAAAATGATTTGTCATTTATGTCATAATGCTCAAAAAAAATTAACCCTGAATAATACACAACAATTTCAAACTTGGTGGGATTTAAAACAAAATTTAGAAACAAAAAAATTTTGGGAAATTTTTTTCGTTGCTATATTGACGGCAGCACATCTAAAATGACTAACTAATCGCAAAAAAGCAGGGACCGGAAATAACAGTTATTTATGAAAACTATATTTGAAAAAATTACTATGAAGGAAATGTCATACAAGTAAATTAAATATACCCATACTTTTATTTTCGGACCGAGAATCAAACTTGGTAATAAACTTTTTTTTGGAATTTTTTTTATTGATGACTTAAAAAATAAAAGTCATTGAAGAGTTTTTTGATGACTTTTAGAAATAAAAGTCACTTACTGATTTTTATTGATGACTTTTACAAATAAAAGTCACTGAATGATTTTGATTGATGACTTAAAAAATTAAAGTCATTGACTGATTTTTATTCATGACTTTTTTAAAAAAAGTTATCATAGGACAACTAAAATAAAAATCGAAAAAAATTTTATTTGTAGACTAATAAGAAAAAAAATCAAAAATAATTGTTATTATAAGATTTTTAAAATATAAATAAAAAATAATTGTTATTTGTTGAGTCATTAAATAAAAGCAAAAAAATAACTCTTAAACATTGATTTTTATAATAAAACTTATAACTGTTACGGTCCCTGCAAAAAAGTGATCGAGGATTTTCAATGAATTAGACAACAATTTGAGTGGTGTTGGGTTAATGCAATAGAAAAAATGTTTAGCCCTCATCGGTCCCTCGAGAAATACATCTAATCGGTCCCATTGTATGCGCGCGCATACACATATATTTTTAATTGTAAAAAAGCTAAAAAAAATTAACAACCATTTATGTTTTGTGATTTTTTATGTTTATTATATTGTTTACTATCATATTAATACATTTGAACTTCATAAAGGTAGATTTAGAATGAAATTAAAATTAGAATATTACATATATTAGAAAAAAAAAATTGAATTTTTAACTTTTGTCAATTATTTGTACATTTTTCGCATAAATTGAAATTATGTTCAGCACAAATTAAATTTCTACACTTTTCACAGCGTGTGGCAAAAAGATTTTTGTTATTTTTATATGTGCAGATGTAGCATCGGCATAATGGTCATGTTTTTTTTTCTATTTATGAACAAATATGAAGCCCTTTCAAGATCCGATCACTGTGTACTGTGGTTCCAAATGGCATTGGGCCCAAATGATGTACGAAGAACCCCCAAAAATGAGATCCTGTGTCACTTATTTCAGGTGTAATATAATTTTGATGGCTTTATACACTCTCGTGGCTCATTGCCTTTTCGAAAGATTTTCTCATTTGTGGAGCTCGCTTCTGAAAAGTTTTCAAAGTGCTGATCTACGGCAGGTGCGGTAAACTGGTTGGTTCCAGTTGCATATAGCATGTGATATCATTATTCCCGGTAGATACTATATGGAATTCCACTGTGTTGTCTTATAGACTTTGTAACCTCTATATCCAGTTCGAGAGAGATTAATGAAAGCGTGTAGAGAGTTCATGGTGTCCTTGACTATCTTTCCAAAATTTTGATATATTGGCTTGCATAGTGTCTTCCGACTCTTTCTTGATAAAGCCGCACAGGCACAAAGTAAGTGATGGACGGGTTCCTTCTGGTTCGGGCTCTCACAGCAATGACAGCTGGTATTAGAGGAAATTAAGCCTAATTTAGTTGCATGCTCTCTCTCAATGGACCAGTGGGCCATATGGACCACAGTTAGTCTTGCCATAGCCTGGTGGCTCTTATTAAGGAGCTCTGCGGTCCTGTTCTTGTGATCTGCTGATTTTGCTGGATTCTATCCTCTGCCACATTGTTTTGTCTTTATCGAAGAAGTCATCTAGCTATGGCATCACATAAAAATTGCCTTCCATGAAAGAATTTATATATATATATAGAGTCCTAAAGTTCCACGAGGGAGCAAAGGGCCGCAACGGGTTTCCTCCATTCATCCATCCATTCATGAAAGAATTTTGCATGGATTTCTTTTTCAGACAAATCTTTTTCAATAAGAACTGTTTAGATCTTTAAACAAACACTATATTGCAATATGTTTTTGACTTTAAAAATTTATATCTAATCTAAAATTGAATCAAAACAAAGCATAATTCTGAATATCAAAATATGCATGAAAGGCTGTAGAACCATTTGAGTTTTGACATTCTAATGATAGATTTAAGATTTAATATTTTAGTAATTTTGTTAGCGCCGGAAAACTGACCGAATTGCCAAATAGGAATGAAGTATTGTATGTTTTAAATTTCATTGCATGTCTTTGAAGTTTCCTGAATGGAATGCAAAAGCATCCAATGAAATAGTTTAGTCCATGTTATCAAAACATTTGATGATCAAATAAATCTCATACACAACACTCAAACACTCCTTTTACAACACATTTCATTGCAATATCTGTCACTATTTGGCACATTTGCTCACGTAATCAGACCCGAAATGATAGCATAGCAATCACTGACGAATCCTTGAATATTAACAAAAACAACAACAGTAGAAACAAGCACAACGAAAATGTAAACAACAGAGAGCTGCTTGCATTTAGAGTCTAATACATTAAACATTTATTCAATTTAAATTGTAAATCCAATTTTAAGAACAAAGCTACGGTCAGTAGAATGTAAAACGCAAAGAGGAAGAGTTACTCACATGTAAAGAGATTATGTTTTGCATGTGTGTGTGCGTGTGTGTGTGTGAGTAAAGCGAGTCCTTCGACTCGTACTGCCAATGTCAGGGCTGCAGTTGTGTGTTTCGCTATGTTTGTGCGTGTGTGGGTCTCAGCACGTGTGTGTGTGTGTGTGTGTGTGTATGGACCGCAGCCAGTATTTGTGTGTTTTATGAGATTATTACGAGATTTAGTGCGTAACAATGCTGTGGAAATTTATTTTTACTATTTAAAATGGAACTGGCATGTTTGTTCGTTGCGATGGGGCGCTGCGTGGCCAGGAGAGGCTTTGGCGAGTGTATGAAAAATTCGCATGCGTTCGATAACAAAATGTGAAATTTAAATGGTCTCCGGAGTCCAAGCTGGGTGTTGGAGAGCTCCCAACAAGTGGCCGGTAGCAATGCCCACACACATACACCCGCACGTCTATAAAATCGTACTTTTATAATAGATGAAAGGATGCATGCGCGACAAAACAACCGTCCCAAAATTTCGCAAAACACCTCCCCCCCCAAAATAATTTCAATAAAAATACACTCTCACTCACTATATATGTATATATGTATGAGTTATTGATCTATGTATGGGTGTGGAGTGAGTGCATTGGTTTGAGTGGATTTTTGAAAAGTTGGAAATTTTGACATTTTCAACGTAAGCCTCATGAACTTTGCGCCAGCGGGAGAGCACAGAGAATAGTGGAGTAGTGGGGGGTGGGGGAGAGAGCTAAGCGACGCGCAGATAAGTAAACAAAATAGCAAAAGCCATTTTTGTGCGACTGTGACACGAATTGGCAACGCCACTGAGTACACCGTGCGACAAAAATAAAATAATTTTCAAAACCGGAAAAAATCCATATGGGCGTGAAACTAGGGACCAAATATAGTAATACTGCGTACTCAGTTTTTCATTTCTACATCCTTTATCCATTTAAAAGCACTTCAAAATTTTGAAGGGGATAAAAAATTAAAAAAAATATAAAAAATACTTAACCTCGTTAGAATATGGCGATATGTATATCAAATGAAAGAGGAAAGACTCAAGAATTGAAATAAAATTGATTTTTATCTATTAGTAAAAAAAGGATATGAAAAAGGTCCTTCGAAAATTTTAATCCTTTATATCCTTGAAAATTTACATAGAATTTCCTTGAAAAGTAAGTATGTTAAAACCCTATATCTCCTTGATCACGTGTCAAAATTTCATTACTCTTACTTTATGAGTTCGAAAGTTATTAAAAAAAGGCGGAAGCTGCAATTCCAATGAAGTACCTACAAAAATTCTAATTTATTTAAGTATCAGTATTTTAAATAATAAAAAGATACAAAATCTATGAAGCGAGAATAATGAAATTTTGACACGTGATCAAGGAGATTCGGGGTTTTAACATACTTACATTTCAATAAAATTCTATATAAATTTTCAAGGATATAAAGGATTAAAATTTTCAAAGGACCTTTTTCATATCTTTTTTTTTACAAATAGATAAAAAATTAATTTTATTTAAATTCTTGAGCCTTCCCTCTTTCATTTGATATACATATCGCCATATTCTAACGAGGTTAAGTATTTTTTATATTTTTTTTATTTGTTATCCCCTTCAAAATTTTGAAGTCCTTTTAAAAGGACAAAGAATGTAAAAATAAAAAACTGAGTACGCAGTATTACTATATTTGGTCTCTAGTTTCATGCACATATAGATTTTTCCCGGTGTGAAAAATGCTGTCGCACGGTGTTATCAGCTGCAATTGTGCGTCACTGCTGATTTGCGCTGATTGCAACTGAGCCACAGCTCAGTTAATTAGGTCGGGGGAGGGACCTCTTTGTTACTGCTAAGCATCAATCCAGAAACATTCGAGTCCTTATAACGTTGGCTGTATTCAAGAGTGCAAAGCAAATGATCAACATTGGCAGACGGGTCACCGAAACATTTATATGCTCGTCTACATTTAGGGCTTCGATGTGTGTGTGTTTGTGTGTGTGTTTGGGTGCGTAAGCAGTAGCGTGGATGTGCGTATTCTGCTGAATAAATTAATGTCAAAAGTGCTTTCGCTTCTGATTTTGATTGATGTTTACAAATAGCGACTACAGCAACAACCACAGCAACAGCGCCAACAGCAGCAAAGTTTGCCAAAATGTACGTCGATATGTTGTAGCTTTTTGCTGTGCCAATTTGTAGTTGTTGTAATTCCAATGTCAGCTCCACGTTGATATGAATAACCGAGCGCACATTTCCATTGCGGCAAACACATAACTTTGCATGCCGGCATGTGTGTGTGTCTGTCTGTCTGTCTGTATTGTTTGTGCGCATCTAAGCGACCACATAAATAACCCAGATCGACTCTGCTCGCACACTTCGCACGCGCCGACTATGCCGGCCTACGCGACGATTCGGCCAGCCGCGCTTCGAGTCGCCGCAATGTCCTTCGGCGCGCTGATTGCTTGCCGCTGGTTAGTTGCGTCCTTTTCGTCGGTCGCTGCCACGGCTGGCCGTTGTTGTTGTTGTTTTGCCGCTTTATATGCTGCCAGCACCCAGATCAATTTTATTGAGTTTAAGCTTTGACGTGTCTGCGCATTGTGTGCGCACATTTTGATGGATGCCAGTGAACGTGATTGTTTGGCAGTTGTTGTTGTTGTTGCTGCTGGCGTTTATCTATGTTTTTGTTTGCGCACATGTCTGCGGGTATTTGGTTTGTGTGCGCACACGCGTCCGTTTGTGTGGGTGTGGACGAAGCCATTGCACTGCCAACCCGAAAGGGCGCACTTTGCGTAGGCTGAACATTTTCTATTCCAATTTTCAACTCTCTCTGTTCATTGTCCTTGAGAATGTTGGTTGGACTTTAATTGGGCGACGCGCCCAAAATTAGAGATTTCAAGTATTTAATTTAATTTTAAAGTTGTCCAATTTTGAAAGCTATTCAAAGTTCTTCTCTTATAATTGTAACACCGTGCGACAGCATTTTTCACACCGGAAAAAATTCCGTATGGGCGTGAAACTAGAGACCAAACATAGTAATACTGCGTACTCAGTTTTTTATTTCTACATCCTTTGTCCTTTTGAAAGGACTTCAAAATTTTGAAGGGGATAAAAAATAAAAAAAATATAAAAAATATAAAAAATACTAAACCTCGTTAGAATATGGCGATATGTATATCAAACAAAAGAGGAAAGGCTCAAAAGTTTATATAAAATTAATTTTTTATCTATTTGTAAAAAAAGGATATAAAAAAGGTCCTTTGGAAATTGTAATCCTTTATATCCTTGAAAATTTATATATGATAGAATTTTCTTGAAAAGTAAGTATGTGAAAACCCAAATCTCCTTGATCACGTGTCAAAATTTCATTACTCTAACTTTATTAGTTCGAAAGTTATTAAAAAAAGGCGGAAGCTGCAATTCTAATGAAGTAAAAAAATTATAATTTATTTGCGTATCAGTATTTTAAATAATAAAAAGATACAAAATCTATGAAGCGAGAATAATGAAATTTTGACACGTGATCAAGGCGATTCGGGGTTTTAACATACTTACTTTTTAGGAAAATGCGATGTCACTTTTCATGGATAAAGGATTAAAATTTTCAATGGACCTTTTTCATATCCTTTTTTTACAAAGAGATAAAAAATTAATTTTATTTAAATTCTTGAGTCTTTCCTCTTTCATTTGATATACATATCGCCATATTCTAGCGAGGTTAAGTATTTTTTATATTTTTTTTATTTTTTATCCCCTTCAAAATTTTTAAGCCGTTTTAAAAGGACAAATGATGTAGAAATAAAAAACTGAGTACGCAGTATTACTATGTTTGGTCTCTAGTTTCACGCCCATATGGATTTTTTCGGTGTGAACATTTTTTTTAATTTTTGTCGCATGGTGTAATAAATTCCCAATTATTTTGAGGGCAAGCAAAGAGGCAACAAGATAAAAGATATACTTGTGGAAGCGCAACAGCTGCAGCGTATTTATAGACACAACGTCAGTGATACTTTTGCAGCGCAATCAAAAATTTTGCACAAAATCCATTGCAGTCATCTCTCGGTTGCCATGTATTATTAGCCACGGTTTGTATTGCAATTTGATGCAGTAAAGTCCATAGAACACATTCACCTCGAACGCTGCTTTCTTGAGTGTCTCAAAGTTGCAACACTCACTCTGCCTTTTTGTGGGGGCCAAATGATGCTTTTCGTATGAGCAAAAGCGAGCACACATGTATCTACGTATTTGGCAGCAAAGAAATGCTGAGTTTAATTGACATTAATTAAAAAGTGCCCAAATACACAACGAAAAAGAGCCTGCGCCCCTTTCATTGCAAGATTTGCTATGCAAATGCCGCGCCTGACAAATGCCGCTGGCCATGTTGCGGAGCAATGAACGAAACTCTGGTGACAGCGACAGCCACAGCGCCGATTGTCAACAAGTGCAGCTGTTGCAACGACTATGCCGAGTTCTCCACTTTGGCGGAATGCGGCCCCACGGCCCCAGCGTGGTGCAGTGCATTTTAAAAATAGCTGCGCGGCTGCGACAAAATTTCGTCGATTTTTTTGCTTTGGTCTATTTGGATGCGTACGGTTTTGCATTTTCCAGACGCGCATGCAATGTGTTGTTGTTGTTATTGTTGTTGTTGCGGTGCAGTTCAAACGCTTGGGCAGGAAATTGTGCTGTCAGCTAGCAATGCGCGTCGCTGCTGTTGTTGTTGTTGTTGTGGTTGTTACAGTTTGCGTTATGCCACTGCACACGAGTCGCCTGCAATGGCACAACAACAAAACATCTACAGACTAGATTGATTCTTGTCACAGTCTGGAGCCAAACTGTGATGGAGCAGCAGTCATGGCAGCTAAAAACAAACCAAAAAGCTGCTCAAGTCGCGCATCAGTCAGGTTTGCAGGCATTTTCATAAACAGCCATTCAAAGCAAAGCCTTTGAGTATATGCCAAAAACAACAAGCAGCGATACCAGCGCATATTTTGACAATATTTCGTTTACTTTTCAAACCCCTGTTCCACACATGCCAAGCAAAGTCGAATGGAAGCCACAATTCATATGAACATTTCTTTTGACATTTGAAAACTTTGCATTTTTGAATTGGTATGAAATGTTGAAGATGACGAAATGTTCACTCAAAAAAAGTGCACTAATTCAACTTCTTTGCGAATAGTTGACATTGGTAAAACTACTAAGCAAGACTTATGTAACTGGCTATAACAACCCGTTTACGAGTTATGTTCTGCTACAAAAGTTCTCTCTAGGCGCCTCTGCCTTCTCCAGTTGGTCACACCAAAAGATGATAGAGGGTCCTATGCGTGATCCTTCCTCTGAAAACAGGGCCTCCTTTTTTCGCAGTTGACCTTCAACCACCGCTTCGAACACCTTTTCCACCTCACACCTCATCGTTTAAGTCAGAGTTTTGCTATTAACCCTAGAAGGGTAAGCATATTTTACATACGTTGTTGGTAATCTTCGTCGAATCGACGAAGTCGTATTTAACTCCAATTTTTGGAAAAACTAGAAATCGTATAAACTCAACCTTCATTATATAATTATACTTAGACCTTTTTGTTGTAAATAATTCGCACCGTATATATTTTTGAAAATTATTTGTGTATTTTTAAGTAATTTATGTTAAGGTACATTTCTTTTTGAGATCAGAATGAGTATTAGAAAATAAAAAATTAATTTAATTTAAAATAAATTGAAGAACAAAACATAGCTTCTCCATGAAGACAGACACACAAATATAATTCCTTAAAAAACTAATAAAAAGCAAAATAATCAATAAATGTGACTCATTTTTTAAAATCCTAACTAACTATTTAACTCACTTACTTGTTTCTAACTAACTAACTAATTAACTTAACTAAGTAATGATTAATTAACTAACCAATTCCAAAAATTTTTCAACCGATAACCCCGCATTTCGAGACATTTTGAAATACTGAAATGCAATGTGCAGTATTCGTATTCAATTGCAAATAGTCACGTTAACCCATTGCTGCCTAATGGGTAAAATTTTACCCATAAAAATTGATTTTTTTTTTAAATCACAAAAAAGTCAATGTTTGAGATCTTTCAAAACCATTGATAGGGATAGTTAGGGTAAAGATGGAACTACCTTAACCTAGTGGAAGTCAACTTGAAATTCCGCCATCTAGCTAGAGTTACCAGACTCCAAAAATCGTGAATTTTCCGGAGGTGGAAAATGTGGCGAAACGTAGTGGCCTTAGAACTTCACAAAAATCTGCCTCCTAACTCACATGTAAACAATACAACTTTTGTTCACGTGTTTAGCTGATCACTTCAAAAAGTATGGAAAATAGCTACCATTGCTGCGTAATGGGTACAAAATACCTAATGAATATCTCAGCAACGTGCAGAGATAGAAAGCTGAATTTTTTTGTGACCATTTTGGGTCACTTCTAGGTCGTGTATGAAATTTTTTCAAAATCGTATGGGCGGAACTGGTACCCGGCAGCAATGGGTCTTCGTCATTTCGACGAAGACTAGTTTTGTTTTTCTATTAAAAAAGAAAACTTATGCTGCACTCGTTCTGCAAAATGTGTGTATATCGCAAGAGCACATCGCCAACTGAGATCACACGAAAAGAGAAAGCAATCAGATCGGAGAATAAGGAGACATTTGAAGAAATGTATGTGGTGTTCGTCGAATCGACGAAGGCTACCCTTCTTGGGTTAAATGTATCTGTATCTGTATTGCATTTTTTTAAATTATTGTTAGTTATTTTCCACAAATATTTTATTCTAATGACAGTTACAATTAATAATAATCATTTAAAAACTACAAAGGAAAATTAACCAGCCAGAGGGTAGCTGGCAAATTTACATAAAGCCAACTTTTCCCTTTGACTGTCTGATGAAAACAACCAAATGGCTGCTTGCTTAGGAGTTTACAGCGCCCGCGGTATTTCGTAGGTGTATCTACTTGAACTTAAACATTTTCGTTAAATGTCGGCTACAGCGTTCACTCACCCACCTACCGTCTCAACGCGTTGACTTTAGTCTCCTTCAGGGCGAAATCCATAAAATAAGGCAAATTAAAAGGCAAAAGTAAAGCATACAAATTACAATGCATCTACTTCCGCCGCAGACCCAGCACGCTCATCAATAACTGTCAAATTAACGGGAGCGGAGTGAAGTAAATCGCAACATACACATCAACAATTGCTTCACACACATACACACACACACACACACACACGCAGTGGCTATGACAACCACCCAGCCAGTCAATCAGCCATGAAGCCATCACAAGCAACACAGCACAAAAACAACAACACTAATACATATATATAGCGAAAGTCTACTGCTAGCAGAAATCTTGCTCACATAAATTTGACAGCTACGTGACAGCAGTTATGGCGTTAATGACAACAACAGTAGCAGCAACCGAAAATCAACCCCAGTTCTCAAGACACTCGCTTAACACGCATTCATTTCACTTTCTTTTTTTTTTTTTGCTGCTGTCTGCGCTTAAAGCTGTGCAGCTAAAGCATAAATTTCTACCCACAAACAGACACAAAGAACAACACATGTTTTTTTTTTTTCATAAGCTGCCACAATACCAAAAACGAAACGACAATTGACAGCTCACATTTGGCGTTTGACATTTGACAAAAAACCAACAACAACAAAACACACAAACGCAATGCACCAAGCAACAGAAAATTGTAGTCTCAAAGTGAAGGGGTGACCCGTCTTTCGGCGAAATACAAACGAAAACGCACCAAAAATCGAGCAACTCGAAAAAGTTGTGCTCGCTTTTATTTTGGACATGTTGGCTGTCAAATGCACATTTGTGCCAATTTCTTATGCAGCGCCAGCTGGAAGTGGGGTCGTCGACCGCGCTTAAGCTCCGTGTGCCGCGGCCGCCGCCGCATTTTCGACAGCCCGCTTTTAGTTTAAGTGATAAATTGAACAGTCCTAATTTATGGCGCCACGCAGCTCGAAGTGTCCTCTTCGTCTTCTCCGACTTTTACATGACTGCGCGAATGGCATCGAGCGGGGGCGGCATAATTGTCATAATTGTCGACGCTGCCGGCGATTAACAACAAATGTTGCCATACGTAACGCCTTAATTATTTCGCTGTTGTTGCGTCGTTGCGGCCGCCAAGGATTTGCTTATTATTGTTAACGACGATAAAATCGTTAATATCTCAGAAACAAGTTTTTGGCCCGTTGGCCTGCTGAACCCCTAAGTGAGAGTGAAAATCGCGGCAATTTTACGATTATTTATTGTGATGGCATTTGGCAAATAATTAAATGCTATTAAAATTATTTGCGACATTTACAGTCATTTCCGACAATCGTTATTTCAACATAATGAAACATCACCAGTTCTAAGCTGTTCGGCATGAATTCTATTCCTTTTGTAACGTGGCATTTGTTGTGGAGGGGATTCTAAAGGAAATTCCACAGGCTACAATATATAAGTAGTAACAAACTTATTGTACCTTAATACTACATTTTTAAGAGAAAAACATCCGTCTTTCAAAAATTTGTATAAAAAAATATTTTTCGCTAAAAACTTCTTATTAGTACATATTACGTACCTTTTTGTACATCAATAGAAAGGTATAGGTAAAGGTATATTCGTTTGATACCCATATCATGTAAATAAATTGGAAATTGATTGAGTTTTTTTGATAAAAACATTGAACTTTGACCCCGAGCCACGCCTTATGTAGGCGTTTCCCAGCCAACATTTTCAGTTTGTTAGTTTCACGAAAATAAGCTCTATACAGCGCAATTTTTCGTTTTTTTTCATGAGGGTTCGCATTTGTTCCAAAGTTGCTGGGGCGCACAGTGTCGCGAGTAGGGACAAAAATAAAAAAAATGAATGTCGTAAATGTGGAAAATAAGTTTGTAGTACTGCAGTAAATACCTAAATTTACTAAAATGTGAAAACCGATTTAAAAAATATCAATTTATATACCGATGGCAGGCCACCAAACTTGCACTTTGTGAAGGTTGGTGACTTGGGTAGAAATGATTGAAATTTCTGTGGCCGTAAGGCATAACAGCCAAAGTCGAGTTAGGACAAAATTGAGTTATTACCACCATTGCATTCGTCATATTCAAATGTACTACCACACAAAATTCTATGGCTTTTGCTCATAAAATGAATGTTTTACGCCCAAAAATCTAAATAGCTAAAGTCGGTTTTCTATGTTCGTGATTTTGGAATAACAGCCTAACTCAAAAATATTTCAAAAAAGTTGCCTAAGTATAATTAAGATTTTATTCCCAATCGTGTCGCGAGGTAATCCCGGTGCCAACTTTTTTCCTAAGTTGATTTTAGTCGTTATTCCGTTTAATTTATTACAACATCTAACAATTTGGAAAAACAGCCAAACTCGAGTTTAGTCAAAATTCAGTTCTTTTTTTAATTTTTCAAATTTTGAATAATAACCAAAGTCGAGTTCGGTCTTTACTCCAAAACATAAACATTTTTTTTGAAAATTCAAAGTAGGCTTTGGTCACTTTTCAAAAATTCAAATTCAAATTTTTTGAATGCTAACTTGAGTTTGGCTGGTTTTCCCTATTTGACTTTTATTCAAAAAATTGCCTATCTAGAATTAGGATTGTTTTTCCAAATTATATTATACGAAACAAAAATGCTTATTTCGAGTTTGGTTGTTGACGAGTGAAGTCGAAAATGTCTCGTGCTAAGAAAATGTTAGAATTGGCTATTAAACAAGGTGAAGGTAAGTTGTAAATTATTATTTTCTTTGATCAATATTATTTTATAATATTTTATAATATTTTTTAGAAAATATGAACAAGGAAAAGATAAACCAGTGGCCAAAAAAACACAAAATTACGAACTCGACGTTATGGGGGACTTTTTCATGGAAACCTTTTATGAACCATTAGTTCAGAATGAGACCGGATCATGTATCAAGGAAAATTCCTTTGATATAAGTGAAATATTGAAAGGTATATCCTCATTTGCATTCATATATCCACGCAGTTGCGTTACAAATGCAATTTTTTCAGATTCAAATTGTGACGTTTCATTATCATTATCTGAAGATTCCGATGATTCAGTCAAAGATCCAGATTATTGTGTTTCGTCAGATAATTCCGACGCTGAGCAACTGAACAACGAAACGACAAAAACAAATAACAAACTTATTTGTCAAAAATGTCGTAATAATGGTCAGTCGTACAAAACATTATCAGGAAAAGTTGTCAAAGAAAGAGTTTGTGAGCCTTTCTAAATACTCCGAAGTATTCAAGACTATGAATCTGAAATTCAAATCTCCACGACTAGACACCTGTTTCACTTGTGATTCGCTACAAATGAAAATAAAGTTTGCCACTGGAGAAGAAGAACATGATTTGATGCAGTTAAAAAAACATCATGTTCAGAAAGCTGATAATGCATACAATCACAAGCGAGCAGATAAGCAGTCCTCGAAGGAAAACATAAACACAAAAGCATTTACATTCGACTTACAACAGTGTTTGCCTACACCATTTTTAAGAAGCTCTATTACTTTTTACAAGCGTCAGTTATGGACGTATAATCTTACAGTTCATGACTTAGAAGACGATTCCGTTCAGTGTTTCATGTGGCATGAAGCTATTGCTCGTAGAGGTGGCAACGAGATTGCGTCCTGTGTCTACAGACAGTTACAAATGGTTGACAAAAACGTCACCAAAATGTACTTTTATAGCGATTCTTGCACTGGACAAAACAAAAACTCATATGTGTCTTCAATGTTTCTTACTTTTGTGCATAACAACCCGCATATTGAATATATAGATCACAAGTTCTTAGAACCTGGGCATACACATATGGAGTGTGATTCAGATCATGCCTTAATTGAACGCAAAAAAAAAAAATCCAACGTTGTGATTCAAATTCCGAGGGATTGGTATCAATTCGTGAGATCTATTAACTCAAAAATGCACGTTGTTGAAATGAGAGCAAACAACTTTTTTGATTTCTCAGAGCTATTGAAATCGAAGTTTATTTGGAGACGATTCAATGAAAATAGTGAGAAACTCATTTGGAACGAAGTGCGATGGCTACGTTATACAAAAGATATTTCTTCTATTTATTACAAAACCTCTTTGGACAGCGAGGAGCCATTTCGAGTCCTTAAAATAGGTAAAAGAGGAATTAGTTCTGTCGCTACAACTGATTTGCAAGTCATAAGTACTGTTCCAGAAATATCAGCTGAAAAGAAGAAAGATTTGATTGCTATTAAAAACTTAATTGATCCTGAATTTCATGCGTTCTACGAAAATCTGAATGAAAATTTAAACGAACCTAACAATATTCATCCAGATTTGCTAGATGAAGAACAGGAAGACACAACTTATTAACATGGAATGGAATGTGTTAATAAGTTGTATCTTCGTGCTCTTCATCTAGCAAATTTGGATGGATATTGTTTGGTTCGATTGAATTTGCATTAAGCTTTTCGTAGAAAGCGTGAAATTCTGGATCAATTAAGATACTTCGTTGTGTCTTTTTAGACATGGTGTTGTGACATGGTTAAGACAGTACTGATCACTTGTAAATCAGTTTTACTGATAGAACAAATTTATCTTTTTTATCAATTCCACAATACATAGTTTGATATGGTTCTAAGATAATTTTACTTATATGTTAATCGACCGAATTGAATAACAAATGACTTAATAGTATTTAATTTATACTCCTTTCAAATAAATCTTCGTAAGATAATATAAAATTAAGTTTTTTATTGTTCACTTAATATAAAGTTATAATATAAAATTAATTATATATTAATCAATTATAATATGAAGCTAATTTTTTTGTAATTCACTTAAATCAATATTATATTTATATTAATTTTTGGATTTAATCGCAGCTCATGAAAATTTAAACATTACTTACTGATAGAAAAACACAAAATCAAACAAACTAAAACAGTATTATAACTGAAATGTAAATGAAATGTAACATACAAATACAAATATTAATAATAAGTAAGCAATCTGACGCATAAATGTAGTAAGTAATGTGCAGTAATAAATAAAAACAATTTGTTTACAAGAGGAAGTTCGTTGTTTCTAATTAATTACATTTTTTACAGTAAAAGCAATCAGGTTAAAGTTTGTATATAATTGAAATAATAGCTAAAGTAAATCGACTATTTTTTACTTACGCTTGGAATAACAGCCAAAGTAAACTTTAGTTTTCAATAACATAATTTTTATCGCTGGAATAATGGCTTATCTTTAGATAAGTTTGCGGGGGAAAAACAATTTCATATGGAATAACAGCCAAAGTCGAGTTAAGATTCAAAACTTGTAAATAAGAAATAAGGAAAAACAGCTAAACTGTTTATTTTGTCTATATCTCTTAAGAAAACAAAGTTTACGTTGAAAATCGAACTATAAATTAAAAAACTACTTATTTGCTTACAATAAGTGGGAAAATATTAATCAAATCTTAAAACCCTGATTTCAGGCAATGATTCAAAAATTAAAAGTGCTCTCCTGAAAACTTCATAAAATCGACTTTGGCTGTTATTCCTTACGGCCACAGATTTGTTGAATGTAAGTTCGAGGACTTTTATTGAAAAATTTCCCATGGAACCTTATATTAAGTAAATATATTCTATAAACATACTATTTTTGCAACTCTAGGGAAGCTTTCCCTCGTTTATTTTCCTTTCCATATTCCTTGTACCGCTACTTGAAGAAACGTCAATTCGTAGGAATAAAAGTGCAGTGTCATCAAACTTTAGATAAGCTTTTACAAAAAACTACTTCTTACTACTTCGAGATTTTACAGTGTGATATAGCTGAAAGTAAGTATTAATAGAAACCATGGACTTTAGCTGCACAAACTTGCACGTTTTTAAGAAATTAAACATTTTCAGTGACGTATGCAATCAAAAATGGTATCCTTTTTTCAGCATGATTGGCAGGAAAACATAGCGACCACTGCTGCGCTTCACTTGAGCTATACATTTTTGTTTGTAATAATATGCAAACACCACTTGATTTAGAAAAATTACAAAAAAAGGTAGATTCGATGGAAGGCTTCGGTAATACTGGGTGGATTGCCATCGAATTAAGGCAACTTTCGAAAAGAAGCAAAACTTGTTAATGCCTGAAGAACCAATTATATCAGTTAATAGGAAAATTAAAGGTAAACATGAAAACCGAAACTCTGATATAATGCAATATTAAAAAAAAGTAATTAAAAATTTTGTCAAAAATAGATGTAGAGGGTTTAATTTGAATAATTCATCATCGGAAACCGATTGTCCTAGCAGTACAGATTAACAAATTGTATTTTTTAATGAAAATATATGCTTTACTGAATTTAATAAAAGGTATTATTATTTTCTATTTTGGTTTGAAATTACTTAGGTGCGCATAAGTATGCACAGATATTTGTAGTTTTTGTAATATTTCCTCTTTTTATTACAAGCGTATTTGTAGGTTGATCGAATTTTGTATATATTTATATATATTATATCACATTTTGTATATATTTTTTGTATATATCTTTATATTAATGATATGAGTTGCTGTACCAAATTTCATCAATATATCTTTTATAGTTTCCGAGATACTGTCACCTTAGTATTTGGTTTGTATGGGAGGTGGGCGTGTCCGTGGCGCGATTGAAGTAATTTTTGGCGTATTAACTTCTCTTTATAACAAAATCATATGTACAAAATTTTATTGTCGTACGACTATTCTTTCTATTTTTGTCCCTCGCTACTATGGACTCGCGACACTGTGGGGCGTACCATCCCAGTAGCCCCGAAAGGGTTAACCAGACGTTTGTAGCAGACCAGTGCCAATTTGTAAGATCCTCACTATACAAAATCTACAGTGTTATCTCTGATTCCTTGCTATCTAAAGGTAATTGGTTTGTTCGTTCCCAGTTGAAATCTTTTCATAGATAATTATTTTGACTCCCACTTCTTGTTTATTGCTTCCTTCTTGTTTATACCTTCCCTACAAATGGATTTGAAAAACTTCATATTGACAATGAAAGTTTTCTTAGTTTTACAAAAGCTACGTTCATAATATTTGTATTTTATTATAATATATATATATATTTATAAATGTGTATGTATAAAGATAAAATGCCATCATTTCAAAAGTGATTGAAAATAAAAACTCGATAAATTGCTCCACAACTGCTCAGAAGTTGCTCTTAGAGGGTTAAAATCTATGACTGACCCCCACTAATTTTTTGTTTTGAACATTTCTTTCGAACATACTTACCCCCTATCTCCAACCCTTAATGAGACCCCCATACAAAATCATTGTTTTTAAAAAGTGGGCTCCCAGTGCTCTCAGGTTGCCTCCAGACGTACCATATATAAGACTGACCCCCATTTATTTTCTCTTCCGCATGTTTTTTCTATACACACCTAACCGCTATATCCAACTCTTAAGGTGGCTGCCATACAAAACTAGTAATTTTCAATGCAACTGGCTCCACACTTGTAAATGTAGTAAAGTAAGCGAAGAAACATCGTATCTGGGAAAGTACTGAACCGATTTGAATGATTTATTCAACAATCGTCAACATTCCTGAATGCAAAAAATACAAAATTAATTAAAGTTCAAAAATTCACCACCAGAGGGCGCTTCCCATACAAAAGAAGTTGTGAAGTTGTCAACGTTTGGGTTTGCGCGAAGCAAAAATCAAAGTGTATTGTTGAAACTCCATTAATCTCACTATTTCGAATATAATAGTTATCGTAATTAATTTTTCGAAGCTATCTTCAACAAATTTTCCATCAACAACAGAGCATTAGTTGACCGATTGCTATTGGCATTCAACCAAACGTTGAAAATATCGCAAATTTGCGCTCAAGTTTTCACTGAAAAATGGCCATAACTTGTATTCGCGCAAATAAGCGCAGCTGAAAAGTTTACAGCATAATGTACAAAACAAAATATCAAAAAATTTCGAAAGTAATAAGAAGTGATTTTTTTTCTAAATCACCTTTAAAGTTTTAACTCAGTTTTTAATCCCTTGTTTTCGTTGTTTCATTTTCTTCATAACGATACCGCTCAGGGGCTAAAAAAATAAGTGCATTTTCGGTCTTACCATACCTAAATTATATGAAACTTACGACAACAGTTAGTTTTATGGACTCGCTCATACGAGTAACACTGCACAACACAAAAAAAAATAACAAGGTTCTGACAACGGATTCTGGTAGAGGGGACCAAAAAAAATATACGTGTATCGGCGTTTTGAAAGTTTACATCTGAATTTTTTTTTAGGGGGGGTCAAAGTTTTCCCCCTTTTGCACATTCTTATGGTGAATAGGCATACGAAAACCTCACATTTTAGGTATATGATGGGTTAAGCAATTTGATGTAAAATACTACGAAGAATATTTTTGTGGAGCATTTTAACCCTGTAGCTACTATTTGTATGGGTCAATTTGACCCTTTTTTTCTAAAATGCCAAAAATGTCCTGTAAAACAGGACTTTTTAAGGAAAAAATGTACCACGAAAATATTTGCCATAAAATTCTACTATAGGTCTCTGAATACATCAAAGCTCCGAAATTCACTTGAACGCCAGATTTAAGCCAAAACTGAAAATGTGTTTAAGTGTTGATTTCGTACTTAATCAAAATTGGTACTAAAATCTCCTACAAAACTTGCACGTGGAATAGCAGATGTTATTATTTAAAAAAAATTTGATTTTGTTGTGCAGTGTAATTGATTTTGAAATATTGAACCTCAGAGTGAAAAATGATTTTTTCTAAAAACTTAGGATTTCTCAGATTGCATTTAGGCATTTTTGTCACTACTCGCAACACTGTGCGTCGGCCGCCTTTCCACATACCATAAACTAACAATATTGCTTTTCAATTAAAAATTCCCAAAAATTTTCTCAGAGCAAAATATTTAATAAAATATTGCCTTGTAAATTGTAAAATAAATACTGAAAATTTTTCCAAGTGAATTTCGCCCTTTACAATATGCAAATACAAATTCTTTCCTCACCATTTCATGCATTTATATGTTTCCTACAGTTCATTTCCTACATTCATTGAAATCTCCAGTAATTCCAACTAAACCAAAACTAGTAGCACTTCCGCCTTTTGTTGCGAAATGGAAAATTCCGTAAAATATGTCGGTGCCAATTAAAATCGTTGCATATCAAAATGAATTTCTAAACACGAATACCGACACGCCACACATGCACGAACGTATGTTTCCGCAAGCCAAACCAACCGAAACGAGAGCATTTCAATATTTTTGCTGGAAAATCATAAATCATAAAAGCTGTCAGCGAGCACACTAACCATTGAAAAAACCGTTACATGCAACAGTGCGAGCAGCTGGAGGGAATTGAAAGGCGAGTGGAATGCAGCATATGAATTTTTTCTAAATTCAAAGAAAGTGAAAAAGCAGGCAAAAATTGAATTAAAACTGCCAAAAAGTAAGTGTATGTGTATGAGTGCGAGTGTGTGTTTGTGTGTGTGTGTGTTGAGCCATAAATACCATCGTAACTCAATGTCAATTTGCACAGACGCACACGTAAATAGGACACACATACACACACACGCAGAAGCTATGCAATGTGGTTAAAACTCATCTTTATACCTTCACGTATGTATGTATGTATATAGCTGCGTGTGCATGTGCTCGAATGCATATTTAAATAATTCAAAAGTCCAGCCAGTGTGGTGGGCCCAGCTCCAACCACACCAACACCCAAAAAGCATTTAAAATATTCTCAAGATGCTGCTGCTGCCATAAACGCCCATTCGCATACCGAAAACGTGCGGCCACCCAACTGACCGTACGCCCCCCCCCCCCTCGCCGCATTTGGCACTGGCCAGTTTTGTGCCGAGCATGACCGGTAAATGGAAAATCCATTATGCCATATGGAAATTTCTTTAGTGCTTGCGGTGCGGTCGTCGGAGTGTGAGTGTGAGTGTATGTGTGCATACCGACACACACACACACATGCATGTGGGAATGTGTACGTGGGTGCACGCACATTTGGGCCAACCTTCACGCACTGCCATAATATAGAAGATTTAAAATGATTTATTTGTGGTTTTACTTGAGTAAAATTTGTCTTGCAGTAAATAAGTGCACACAATTCCGGCGACTCTACGCCAAAGCACCGAAGCGAAGTAGGCGCAGGAGTAGAGGTGGAAACTGTGGAATCGACAGTCAAACTGCCGCAGGGAATTGACAACGTCCCAATTCGAAATGTTTGTCAAACAGTTTGTGAAATTGAATAAATTTGAGATGAAATTGAATATATAGTATAGTAATTATCGATTTATGCGATTACACCGAGCGACAAAAATTTAAAAAATTTTTCACACCGGAAAAAATCCATATGTGCGTGAAACTAGAGACCAAATATAGTAATACTGCGTACTCAGTTTTTTATTTCTACATCTTTTGTCCTTTTAAAAGGACTTCAAAATTTTGAAGGGGATAAAAAATAAAAATAAATATAAAAAATACTCAACCTAGTTAGAATAAGGCGATATGTATATCAAATGAAAGAGGAAAGACTCAGGAATTTAAATGAAATTAAATTTTTATCGATTTGTAAAAAAAGGATATGAAAAAGGTCCCTTGAAAATTTTAATCCTTTATATCCATGAAAATTTATATATTGTAGAATTTTCTTAAAAAGTAAGTATGTTAAAACCCAAAATGTCCTTGATCACGCGTAAAAATTTCATTGCTCTAACTTTATTAGTTCGAAAGTTATTAAAACAAGGCGGAAGCTGCAATTCTAATGAAGTACAAAAATTCTAATTTATTTGAGTATCGGCATTTTAAACAATAAAAAGATACAAAATCAATGAAGCGAGAATAATGAAATTTTTTCACGTGATCAAGAAGATTTTGGGTTTGAACATACTTTCTTTTCAAGAAAATTCGATGTAAAATTTCAAGGATATAAAGGATTAAAATTTTCAAAGGACCTTTTTCATATCCTTTTTTTACAAATAGATAAAAAATTAATTACATTTCAATTTTTGAGCCTTTTCTCTTTCATTTGATTTACATATCGTCATATTCTAACGAGGTTAAATATTTTTTATATTTTTTTTATTTTTTATCCCCTTCAAAATTTTGAAGTGCCTTTAAAAGGACAAAGGATGTAGAAATAAAAAACTGAGTACGCAGTATTCCTATGTTTGGTCTCTAGTTTCACACCCATATGGATTTTTTCCGGTGTGAAAAATTTTTTTAATTTTTGTCGCACGGTGTTACCAACACTGGTACACATACATAAGTAAATAAAAAATAATAAATTAAGAAGAACTATGACAAAAAGCAGAATAATTTTTAAATTGAATATTAAGGCCTCGCACATTTTTAATGAAACTACATTCCACTAATTGAATTCGCTGGAAATTGTAAACTTGAAACCGTGTTACTTGATTTCATGACAATTTCTTCCACTTCAAAACAAAAACGCCAATTGGCATCTAAATTCGAAACCAAGCCCAGCTCTTGCAAGAGTCTACATCCGCGTTCCCTCGTCACACTTTTGCCATGAGACTTGTGCACTCCACAGCTGGAACATGATAAATTCTATCCTATAAATTATTTACCACACTTGAGCTGTGCGCACACGCAGACATTGGCTTTGTGTATGTATTTGTGTATGTGTGTGTGTGTGTATGCTGGCCATGGCTGCAAACGATACAAAACATTCTCAAATTATTCATCCAGGACTAAGCTGAGCAAAAATGCACGTCAAAAAGAGTGCTCAAAAAACGTAGAACACCAACAATAACAACAACAAACAATTCCTAAAATGTTTTTGAATTTGTAATAAAATCTGCACAAATAAAACGCTCTAGAGTCCTAATTAAATGTTACATTTATTGCGTCGTTTTGGGTACACATGCACGCTGGCACATACATACATACATATGTACATACATATATACATGTATACACATAAATAAATGCTAATAAAAAGGGAATAATAATCCATAGCTACCACCCGCTGCGTGTGTACGTGATTTGCCAAATTTGCCACATTTCATGCTGGAAATGAATGAAACGAAACATTTTCGGCCCAATAAGTCACAGCTGTGGCACAGGTGCTAAGGTGAATTGTAATTCAGCATTTTTTCACGCATAAACATTTTAAGGGCAACGCAAAAACATCCCCAATGCTTAACATATATTCAAATAAATAATTAAAAAAAAAATAAATTCGCATTTATAAGGATTTCGCAGCTGGAAGCGTGTTGCAAAGGAAAAATGATTAGCGGAATTATTTACCATATAAAAGTACATACGAGTATTTGTATGTATGAATGTATGTACCTATGTATGAATGTATAAATTGCCTGTAGCGCAAATATTTAAAATTTTTGACATCTTTGCCATAAATGTAAAACTGTCACTCTTAGTTACCTTCTCGCATGCGAATATTTGTCATAAATGTTATGTCATCTGCGGAAACTTCCAAGGACACTTTTGACTTCTGCACGTGTCGTGCTTGACTTCGTGCCATTATCTGCCTGTGTGGTAGCATTAAACTGTGGTGCAATTGTAGGGTTTCCTGCAATTATTCTTATTTAGTTGTTAGTTGCAGCTCATGTGGTCTGAGCTAAAATATTGCAAGTACTACTTTGACGCTTGACTGAAGCGAGCAACCGACTTGTGAAAAGCATTCAAGTATTTTAAGCCCTAAAGTTTGTCTAGACAGTGGAAAGTGCTTTGTTTACACAGACATTGGGTTGGACAGTGGCGCACGCAAGGGAGATTTTGGGTTCAAACTCACAAATGGGTGGCAAATATTGTTTCAAATGGTATTGGCCTAAAAACATGTAAACGAAACCCTCAAAATTAAATTTTATATGCACCACTGGTGTTGAGATATATTTACAGGAGGCAAAGAATTTACAGTTGCATACGATCAAGTAAACTATATGTCATAAAATGGGATTAGTAACACCACAATACTTAAAAAGAAATTAAAATATTTAAAATAAAAAATTGTTTTTCTTTCCCTGAGTTGGTATTTAATATTCTACCGCACTAGGGATTGCAATCCCGGGATCCCGAATTCTGGGATCCCGGAAAATTTCAGACCCGAAAAATCCCGAAAAACCATATAACATAAAAATAGCTTAGTTTTTGCTTTTATCATCTTAATTTTGGAAAAGGCAAACCTTCTTATTTAATACAAAAAAGAAATTTCACACTGCCCGACATTTTAATACGTTTCAATGCAACAATAGCTCTGTTTGTATAAGGATACTTTGTACAAATTTTTACAAAATAGCTCTGTTTGGGTACTTTTCCAGTAAAAATTTTCCAGTAGCTAAAATCAGGAGAGTAATCAAGCTTCCGCTGCCAAAAATTAATACATCCAAAGAAGTAATCAACCAGTAATTCAAAAAACTCTTTCAGTTCAACTCTTGTTTACACTATTGCACAGTGATTCGACTCCATACAACCGCGGGACAAAATTAGAAGGAGTGGTCTGTTCTTCATAAAATTTGGTTTACTAGGTCTGCTGAATTGAAATCTTCATTTTGTTTTTCTTAAACTTTTGTAGTTTGGCAATGTCTGAGACTTAAATTTGCAATTTTCGTCATTTTTGGTGAACTATAGCAACGAGTGTGTTGGCTAGATTTTTCAGATTTTACATTAAATTGGTAACGTCAACATTGATAATTGCAAAGAGTAACAGAAATTGTCTTAGGACCCTTTAGTTTTGCAATAAAAACAATAATAATAGACGTATGTTTTGCTTTTTTGCAGTTTTCTCAATTTTTCATGCTGATTGCATACTTTTAGGGATGAATAAAATAAATTTTGACGAAAAATACGTGTTTAGACCACTTTTCAAATAGAATTATTTTCTGAGATCGGAAGATATCGGAGGATGTAATTACATTATCCGACAAAGAAAGAATGCTTCTTAAAATAAAAAAAATCCAGGAACATACTTTCACATACTTTTTAGATATTTTCCTCTAAGTTTTGTCAATTTTCAGATTTTTAATTTAGGAAAATATTTTGAATTAAAAGTGAAGTAAAATCCTCATCTTTGCAAATTTTGAGAAAACATTAAAAGCGAAAATGGCCACATCATTTCTTAATGTATATTGAAAGTTTTAGCAACTTTTTGGTAACAATGTATTTTTACAATTTTTTTTCCTCAATAGACTAAAAAACAGAAAATATGTGTTTACATTTTTTTGTGAAAAAAGTTTCAACTTTGAGCAGCTCTTGCACTTGCACTAATTATTTTTTCGCACAGATTTTTTGGGGTTTTCTTAGTTGGAGTCTTACCTTTCAAATGACATCAAAATCGTTAAATTCTGAGACTATACATTTTTTGAATTTTGTCTATGGAACGAATCACTGTGCACTGTGACTTATTACATTCACAATACAAAAAAAAAAGAAAATAAGAGAATTAAAGAAAGAAACAGCTGATATAAAAATTCATTTGAGGTTTAAAACTATACAGGAACTTGAATTATTAATATTACTTACATCAAATTTGACTTAATTTGAATGGCCAAAACTTCCAAAAAGTATATGAAGATTTACATTCGATTTCATCAACTAGTATTGAACCAGAGAAATGCTTTTTATTAGCAGGTTTGCAGGTGGTTTGGGAATTAAATGCATTTTTTATGTTTTTTGTCATGAATATTTTGTTCTTAGTTTTTTTAGTAAGAACACAGAAATTAATTTAATACGAAAATTAGTTCCCTAAAATAGTATATTCAAACCCGAAAAAAATCCCGGGATTGGAATTTTTAGTCCCGAAAATCACGGTATTATAAAACTTGTTCGGGATTGCAATCCCTATCCCGCACTCGAACCCTTGGCACTTCCCAAGTATAACCATTAACATTTTGCACTTAACACCTCAAACACTCACGCTTATTTTTTGTATTCAGTATTTTCGCTGCTGTCAGTTGCAGCTGATTGCATTTTCATGTTGCTGCTTGTTGTACGTTGCACTGTTGCTGGCATTAATTAGCAGGCAGCAATAGCCAAACAAACAACAACACCCAACAATACTCGACAGCAGCGTCAAGCGTCCTTGGGCCGCACTTGTGTAGTCGAGCGACCAAAAGTGCCACAACCCTAAATTGAACACGTTTGTTTGTGAAATGAAAAGTTTCGAAATGCCTTGAACAAGTTTAATCACAGCATTGCACGCAGCTTCAGCGCCTTTAATATTATCATTTTAATTGTTATAACTTGCATTGTCGCAGCTGTGCTCAGGCATTAATAAAAAATCGTTTTTCGACGTTGCAAAAAAATTGCCTCGTCATTTTCAATATGAGGTGTGATTTTAATTGAATTCAAAACGCATCAAAATGCTATCGATGACACACAGCGCCAGCCAACCAATAAGCGCTGTCAGCACTAACGCCAAAGACTATGAATATGAAATACGACCGAAAGCATCAGCCTTGTGTGTGTGTGTGTGTGCTTTGTTCGACGCGTTCCATTTATGCAACTAATAAATACGTTAAATTCAACTCGAGTTCCCATGGCAGAAGAATTGATCAATATCATCCCATACGAAATAAAAAATCCTTTTGACGCCGCATAGCAAAATATGCGTGAAATATTTTTAAATTGGCCCGAACTGGCAATGTTTCATACAGCTCGATCCGTGCAAGAAAAAATGCGGCAAAATATTTTGCACATGAAAAAGGCGAGCGCACATTACGCAAAGCTTTGCCCACTTGCCATGCTGTGCAATCTCATCAACGCACATAAATATTTTTTGAATGCACAGCGGCCGTTACCTTTTTACGAATTTTTACGCCGTCACTTTTATTAGCGAAATGTTAACAAAAGCCATTGGCCATTGAATGCTTTTTACGCTGATGAGCGCATGCTGCAAGTATTTAATGCATAGAATGGCATTCCGTCAATGTGTGGCCAATTCATGCGATACACAATGAGAGAATACGCTGATCACTCTGCATCATTGGATTACTTAAAAAAGTTGAACCATAGATTTATGTGCGGAATTTGTGTGCAAAAGCACTTGGAAACATAAAACTTTCAAGTGCTCTAATGTGAGTGGAAGTATGTAAAAATGTCATAATGTGACGACACAATAAGTGCGACAAAAAGTTAAAATGTCAAAATTGTTTACTGCAAAATCGATAATGACAATGTGGACCACATATTTCATAATGAGTCGGCTTAGTCTGAAGGCGCTAGAGGCAGCTGTTTGAAAATTTTTGTAACGTTTGTGGACAGTCAAGTTGCACTGAGGACATTAAAAGCAGATATTCGAAGATGTCGGCCCACAAAACAGCATAGAGCCGCTGGCTTTTTGAAAACGCCCCAGTAACAACTACACTGAATTTACCAATCGACAGGAGTGTATACAGGACAAGTGAGACTTTCTGGCTAGGAAGGACTGACTGCAGCCAAAGATAATTAATCTATCTATAACTAACTTTATCTAACTATTAACTATAGTTATATGTCTTTGCTGTGACTAACAGCGAGACAAAGCACTCCTACATGGAATCTGCAGATTTAAACTTAGCGGGTAATTGTTTCTGCCGAAATGTTTTCTTAGGTTGGCAGCACTGTTATAGACATCCATGTCAAATTTCAAGCCATAAATGTCCTTAATGTTTGAGTTACGCTTGGTTTTGTACGACAAAAAAGTGAATTTTTTCGAATTTTACAACTCTTTTTGCACTACGATAACACCGTGCGACAAAAATAAAAAAAAATTTTTACACCGGAAAAAATTCATATGGGCGTGAAACTAGAGACCAAACATAGTAATACTGCGTACTCAGTTTTTCATTTCTACATCCTTTGTCCTTTTAAAAGGACTTCTAAATTCTGAAGGGGATGGTTGGTTGGTTGGTTGGTTAATCCTTTATATCCTTGAAAATTTATATAGAATTTTCTTAAAAAGTAAGTATGTTAGAACCCAAAATCTCTTTGATCATGTGTCAAAATTTCATTATTCTCGCTTCATTGATTTTGTATCTATTTAGTATTTAAAATACTGATACTCAAATAAATTAAAATTTGTGTACTTCATTAGACTTGCAGCTTCCGAATTTTTTTAATAACTTACGAACCAATAAAGTTAGAGTAATGAAATTTTGACACGTGATGAAGGAGATTTCGGGTTTTAACATACTTACTTTTCGAGAAAATTCTATATAAATTTTCAAGGATATAAAGGATTAAAATTTTCAAAGGACCTTTTTCATATTCTTTTTTTACAAATAGATAAAAAGTCAATTTTATTTAAATTCATGAGCCTTTCCTTTTTTTTTATTTTTTATATTTTTTATCCCCTTCAAAATTTTGAAGTCCTTTTAAAAGGACAAAGCATGTAGAAATGAAAAACTGAGTACGCAGTATTACTATATTTGGTATCTAGTTTGACGCATATTTGGATTTTTCCCGGTGTGAAAAATGCTGTCGCATGGTGTAATGCGTCATCTCACAGTGCACTCATTCTTCGAGACCTTTTCGCCAAAAATTCGGACCCAGATCGTTCCGCAACCCCCGTATTCGCCTGATTCAGCTCCGTGCGACTTCTGGCTATTCGCTAAACTCAAAAGACCGCTCCGGGGAAATCTTTTTGAGTCGATTGAGTAGATAAAAGCCGAATAAATAAAAGCCGAATCGAAGAAGGTGTTGAAGATCATTCCGGCATGCTTCGAGGACTGAAAAAGACGCTGCTATAAGTGCATTGCATCGAAGAGAGAGTAGACACTTTGAAGGCGATGAAAGAGCTTTTTAAGAATAAACAATGATTTTTTCATTTTATAACACAATTCCTGGTATTTTTTTGGACACAGTAGTATACAGGACAGTTTAGACTTTCTGGCTTAGAAGGACTGACTGCTCTTTTACAAGCCTAGTTAGTGTAATAATACTGAATACTGTACCAGGTTGGTTGTAGTGGCTGCCTCTGTATGAGACACACTTAGGCCTATATGATCCGTTGTGATACCACAAATTTCACCCGTTTGAAATGTGTATGCAACACAGTTTTTTCCAACATGTGATACCACACACATTTCAAACGGATGGGGAAAGGGAGGGAGGGGGGCCACGTCTCATGTTGGCTGCAGAAATTGCGGAGCCAAAGAAAAAATAGTGTCGATAAAACTCTTCCTATGCCACTGCTCGGCTCTTCAAGAAAGCCTCCTCCGTAATTTACAGAAAATGTTTCTAACTTGACTTTTAAACTCAGCCAAACTGGAGTAAACCGGGTTGTGAATACAAAGTATCTAACTAATTTAAAATTGCATCTGCAGAAATAAGAGAACTCAAAATGGGCTCATTAGGCCTTTGTGATACCGTGCATTCCTACATCGATCCATCTCGCCTATCTTCCATTCGTTCACAAACCAATCTGACAGGCGTACACACGAGTATTTTATTTGATCCTATTGGCATAGACAGACTGGTGGCTCTAAATCTTTTGATATCACAATTCAGAATGACTTCAAGAAGTGCCATTGACAAAAATAGCTCATACATACATACATATAAGACAATCTGTAAATCATGAAACCAAGTCAAATAATCGATACGTTTGAAATTGACTTTAAATTTATGTTAATAAAAGACATACAACTTGAAATCGTATGTGCCAGAAATACTTTGGCTGCGCGTTCGTTGTATTCATGGCATTTTTAATTTTTGTTTTTTTAGTTCTGTTTTTTTTACTTTTGTTGTAATACGAAGGATTTGTAAACCACTAACCGGGGGATTAAGCGACACCCGCGACTGCGCCCGCCCACACTCACTTCATAAGCAATTCCACTGCGCTTCGTTTCGTACCATTTTGTATGCCATTTGCAGCGGCATCATTTGAATTTCAAAACTTGACAGCTTGAAGTTCATCAACTGCGAGACGCTGCTGCTACGGTGCGCCATGCTCCACTGGACCCGCCGCCAATAGCAACAACAACAACGGCAACAAGAACGCTGCTTGTCTCCATATAGCAAACGAAATGCTGCGTTATTTTTTTGTTTTGTAAAATTCAGTGCGGCGAAGCTATTTTCAGCAGTGCTCAGTGTATACAAACAGTATGATGAATTTAATAAAAAACAACAACAACTACAACAACAACAGAAGCAGCAGAAGCAGTAGCATCAGTAGCAGCAACCGACAATGTTAAATGTAAAGCAAAATCACAACAGACAGTGGGAAGGATAATGGAAACGCCACAGACACACTTTCACAAAATTGATGCTTCAAGTGTGGCAACAACATTTTTGCAACAACAAACATTTCATTGCTTTAAAATATGGAATGCCAACAACTGACAGCTTCAAAGTCGAAATATTGTAAATAAAAATAAAATTGTTGTCGACTGCGATCAGCAGCGATTTGAGCTCATTCGAAAATCAATGCGCCTAATGTTGCCAATAATAAATGATACAGCGGCAGCAACAAATACGAGTACACGCTGCTGGCAATGTAAACAACTGCAGGTGCTGCCTGTTCGCTGTGATTTGTTGGTGGTTGCGCTATTTTGGTGTGCAATCTGATTGCGCCCAAAAATAATGAAAACCTTGGGAAACTGACGAGTTGTGTTGATTTGGTAAACCATTTGGAAAGGTGCGACATCAAGCAGAGATCGCTGGGAGTTGGTGGTAAAATATTTTTTTATTTTAATTTAATTTAATTTAATTTTTTCCACATCCCTTCTCGAGATCAAGAACTTAAATCAAGGAACTTAAATCAAGCAATGATTCTATAGTTCTCGTACGTAACCCGAACATAGTGAATTTTGGGAAGGAGTAGAAACAAATAGTAGGAGATTTTCAATTTTATTACATTAAAAAGTTCAAAATTCTTGTAAACTATTCAGGAAATCAAAAAATTGTAATAGAGAACAAATTGAAGACAAAATCCAGAAAATGGTTTTACAAATTCATAGCAAAATAAATATAAATGAATGGCACATAACTGTCTGTATTCGATTTCTGAGCTTTGATGTATTCAGAGACCTATAGTAGAATTTTATGGCAAATATTTTCGTGGTACATTTTGTCCTTAAAAAGTCATGTTTTACAGGACATTTTTGGCATTTTAGAAAAAAGGGTCAAATTGACCCAGACAAATAGGAGCTACAGGGTTAAAATGCTCCACAAAAATATTCTTTGTAGTATTTTACATCAAATTGCTGAACACATCATATACCTAAAATGTGAGGTTACATGGTTTTCGTATGCCGATTCACCATGTGCAAAAAGGGGAAAACTTTGATCCCCCCTAAAAAAAAATTCAGACGTAAACTTTCAAAACGCCGATACACGTATATTTTTCTTGGCCCCCTCTACCAGAATCCGTTGTCAGAACCTTTTTTTTTTGTGTTGTACAGTGTTATTTGTAAAATTAATAAATTTTTACTGATTTTCTGATTTTATTATTAAAATTTTAATAATTTTTCAAAGCACCCAGAAAAAGTTTGGAAGTACCCAAAAAGTATCTGTTATAAAGCAATGATACAAAATTTCTTTGGTTTTGTCGTCTGCGAAATAGAAAAAGTTCTAAGGTTGGCAATAGCAACAATTGTAGTATGTGATTCTGTAGCGGTGCAGTCGTCAATATAATTGTTGCCATAGGAAGGTTGTGCTTCTATATTTTGAATAAAAGTAGTTGTTGAACAAATGTAGTTGTGTCGCTGCAGTCTTCAATGTGTTCGATGCCTAATACTAGAAGGTCCCAGGGAGTCAAAATGACTCAATTTTAGTTTATTTAATTTTATAGCATAGCTTTCTAAAAGAAAATCTTTCGTGGCTTCGACTATTTTTTAAAGCCAAATTAAATCGAAAATTAAAAATATTGTTCAAAAAATGTTTAGTCCTATTTTTTAACCTCAAACCATATCATTTCATTTAACACTAGAAAGACCGCTGTTCCATACCTACAAAGACTACATATTATATGCGCTGATATCTCGAAAAGTACACATTCGATTTGGTTATTGTAATTGTAGAACTCTAATTGTAGAACTAATTGTAGATAAAAAAAGTCATCAAAGCAAAAGTTGATTGAAATACTAAAAAAAATACAGATATTTAAAAATGAAAAACCCTAAAAATGACCTCAATGGTCTTTGTAGTGTTAAGGAATACGAGTTCATGTCTATTGAGATCTGATTGGTAGACATGAATTAAACTCTTTTGAAACTTGTGTGAACAGTGCCTACGAGAAGAAGAAGACAGATGTGAGGACGAGCCGACACGCGCCGCGACCGATGTCGGGCAGAATTATTTTCTTAAAATTGTTTAATTGTTTTTAACTTTGTTTTCCTAAATAAAAGTGCTCGGTGAAGTTCTCGCGTTTCACTTGTGACATTTGACTGAAGACATCAACCCAAAAGGACTCTTTTTTCATTGTAGGAAGATCTGAATTTTTTTCTTTCTTTCTTTCTTTCTTTTTCTTGAATTTCTTGAAATATTGCTTAATTTAAATTGATTTCTAGTATTTTATACGGAAAATTCACTCATTTCAACACAACTTTTTCAGCACTTTTTTTGCAAAGATTTTTGGCAAGCGCTTCCACATCGCCAATGCTGAAATATTAGAAATGATAAAAGTTCCTTTGTTATGTACTTAATTACAAATGCACACAGAAAATACCATAAAACTCTCGAAAAACCAAATTAAACAAACCGTAATGTTTTTCTTTACCACACAAAACCAAACAAACATAAAATACACGGAATTAAAAGCGGCAGCGTTGAAAGTGATTAAAGGATTACAGCGCAAAAAAATTTCCCTGCATATTTATTTGAAAAAGTCGCTAAACAATTTTCCAATTTACATGCCAAAATTACTTTATACACTGTTGGCGCCACTTTGCTGCGAAAGAGAGAGAAACGAGTGCTTACTTTCGTTTTACTTTTGCTGTGTGCATACTTTCGCTTTTACTTTGCAATCCTTTTTTTTTGTTTGTTGCTTCTAAGCGACTTTCACACTTCAAAGCGCAGTTGTTATCGCATTTGTTCAAAAATTTCGCCAGCCTACTTTTAAGCGTTTCACATTACTGGGCTTGAAAAAAGGGGCGAAAACTCTGCCAAGATTTAACCAAAAAAAGAAATTGCGCACAAAGTAAATTCAAGTTAAATCTGTTTAGCATGCATTGTTTACTTTCTATTGCAAACAAAATAAAACACAGACAACAACGACCCGAAAGGGATATCGAATTTATTTGCCTTTTCCACGATGTCCACGAAAAAAGTACGATTAAAAATAAGTTCGAGCAGAAAGCGAGAAAAAGGAGCGAAAAGGCGCACGAGTTATGCTAAAAGAATTCATTTAAATACACTCAGCAACACCCAACAGCAGCTACACCAACAACAACAGCAACAATAAGCAAGGAGTAACAAGAAAAGGGTTTAGCTCGTGCAAACTTTTAGGCGCACTGGCGTTCTAGCTCGAATATCCAACAAGATTATTAATTAAAAGCTTCGGCAGCGGCCGGTCGCGGCGCCGGCTGACTGCCCAACTGGCTCACTGGCTCACTGGCCGACTGGCTGGTTGTTGGATGGGCGCCGCTGCTTGTGGCGAGGCGTGTCTGAGCCAAAGTGAAATTAAGTTGAAATTAAATTGAGTTGCAGAGCGAAGCGAGCATTGATGGCGCGTGGTGTAATTTGAGGCGCTGCGAGCGGCATTCGAAGTTCACAAGTGGTGCTGTGTGTGCCATAAACTAAAATTCTAAATTGAAGTGTGTTTTTAATGAATTGCCGGTAATTTTTTATATCTGCGTAACTAAATTGATAAATGCTTTTGTGGGTTTTGGGCAGCGGCTGCGGCTCATTTATGCGGTGGCGGCTGCCGATTTGGGATTTTGAGGATGCAAAGCGAAACACGCTTGTCGGATCTCGTAAATAAATTGTACGAAATACTAATTAGTGTTTGAATTGGGCACACGCCATACATATAAGGGGACGAGTGCCTTTTAAATTGGGCTGCCACATTGCCGAAAAGTGAGCGTAACACAGCAACGAATTGCGTCATTGAAAGCAGGAGATTACTTTGAGCTGAAAGAAAAATGAGGAGCTTAAAAGCAATCAATGAACAGCAGTTTAACCGAATTGTTGTATATGGTTTGCTTGATTTGATTTGCAAACTTCAATTAGGAAGTTTTTTGCTGCTAAGACGGAAGGAAACAATGGTAACATTGAGTCTTTAATTCAAAGAGAAATGAGATATTCAATAAAATTGCGTCAAGTTTAAGTGCTTGTTTAGTCCTATTTATTTGCTTTTAAATATTAGCTTGATTCACCCGAATGTGCCGGAATTCTTTTTCTTTCGAATTTGGCGAAAACACCCTTTGAGAGATTTAATGCGAATAATAATGCGATCATAATTGAAAAATTTAATTTTTTGAGTGTTTGTTTGGTATGATCACCTCATCATCTTGGCTCACTGATCATGAATTGTAGCCAGGTCCCCTGTATCTGATCATCCGAGCGATAGTTAACCTCATTTGGGCTCCTGGGCATAGGAACATTGAGGGTAATGAAAGAGAAGACGAGCTTGTCAGAAGAGATTCCGCTCTTTATCAAAGGGATGCGGTAGAGTTGCGTACTCCAATAAACCTCATCAAGAACCAAATCTCTAAGGACCTGGCATAGACTGGACAAAGGACAGGAGCTGGCATAGACTGGACAAAGGCAGAATTACCAGTTTAATCTGGTTGATATGTGACTAAAACAAATCGATGAAACTGATAAGTAAAAAGCGAGGTGATCTGCACAAATTAATTAATTTTAATTTATGAATTTTTTTTTTATTGATTAATTTTTAATTAATTTTAATTAATTTTTATTTCATTTTTAATTAATTTTAATTTATTTTTATTTAATTTTTAATTAATGTTAATTAATTTTAAATTATTTCATAATTGTTTAATTAATTAATTTTTAATTAATTTTAATTTATTTTATAATTGTTTAATTAATTCATTTTTAATTAATTTTAATTTATTAATTAATTGTAATTAATTTTAATTTATTAATTAATTTATTAATTAATTTTAATTAATTAATATTTTTATTAATTGAAATTAATTAAACAAATTATTAATAAATTAAAATTAATTTAAAATTAATGAATCAAAAAATTATGAAATAAATAAAAAATTAATTAAAAATTAATGAATCAAAAAATTATGAAATAAATTAAAATTAATTAAAATTAATTAAAAATTAATTTATTAAAAAATGAATTAATAAATTAAAATTAATTGAAATTAATTGAAATTAATTGTAATTTAATAATTAATTTATTAATTAATTTTAATTTATTAATTAATTTATTAATTAATTGTAATTTATTAATTAATTTATTAATTCATTTTAATTAATCAATTTTTTTTATTACTTTTAATTAATTAAATTTAATGTCTTTCCAAACCAACAAACAGCTTCAGCCAGACCCTACCTTAACTTTCATAGCATACTTTAAGGCTACAAGATCTAAATTTTTTGATTAAATTTGGTGTTGCAAAGATCAAATACAGAATACAGATTCATTGAAACGCCATTAAAGTCCTTTCTGGGACATATTTTTTAAAAATATCGCAATTTACTAGAATTTTGTCTTTTGCATTTTGTATATTCTGTCAATTAATGCAGCAGCCTTATTTCAGTCGATGGCTTTCAGCAATTTTCACATCTCTTTATATTTCATTCTCTTTTAGATACAGAATTCCCTTTCTTTATTTCTATGGCAACCTTGAAAATTTTAAAACACACGTTTCATGTTTTTGCGCCTATAACCGCACTAAAAATTAGGTCAAATTGTCCGCATTTCGCTAGCTTAATGCTCGTAGTCAATCATAAATTTCTGCTCACTTTCGCGTAAAAAAAATTCTTTCTCTATCCTAATTTATTTTGCAAAAGTTACCATGTCCTTCAAAGAAACTTTTCAACAACTTTGCGCACACAAAGCAAAATAAAAAAAATAAAAATTGTATACTGCATTTTTTGTTGATTATTGCGAAAAAAAAACAACAACTTACCAAAACAACCAACTCGACAACTTAATAAATAAATTACTAAATAAATAAAAAAAGAAGCTGCATGTACAATTAACGCAACTTTAAACTACAACTGAAAACAACCAAAACTACAACAACAACACGCATAGCAAGAGCAAAAAGTTGAAAGCGAAAAAATCGAGGCCAAAAGGTCAATTTGGCAGCTGCGGCGACGGCGAAACAGGTAGCACGAGGTGCCGCCAATTTGTGGGGAGCCATGGCTCCAGCCTGCACCACGAAGGCGGCCAGTCGGCCAATACAACACTGTACACTTATTATTTAATAGTGCGAAAAGAAATTAAAACACAGGTACGAAAATACCAAAACCAAGCAAAAACGAACCAAAGGCGGCTTTTGTGGAGGGGGAAAAAAATTTGAGAATCGCAGGTGCTGCACAAGTGGTGGTCGGCTGTATGCTGTTGCACACGTTGTTGTTGTTGTTGTTGGGGAAATTGTTGTTATTTTGATTTTTAATAACAACGAAAACTACTTACACACACCAACGCACTCACACGCACACATATGTAGATGTATATATTTTTATAACATACACACATAAAGCAATGTGTTTGTAAACAAAAACAACAACGCGTAAGCGCATGTTTCCAGCCTTGTTGGCTGCTACGGTGCTTGGTTCTGGCAGCAGCAAGCATGAATTTTTCAACTTGTGTATAGCCAACTTTATTCGCGTTTAGGGAGTCGAGCGAAAATGTGGGCGGTAAAGTGCAATTTAAGTGCTGGGACTTTCTTCAAATTAAACAAAACAATTTCGACGAACATGAAATGAGCTTTTAGGTAGGTAACTACTAAGCTGAGGGTGACTGTCCCAAGGCGAAACCCACTTAAGCCATAAAGGCTCATTGTGATAACACAGTCAATCGAGCCAAAGACAGCTTCTTATGAAACCTAGTAGACTGTGAATAGTCTTTTATTGGCTAGATACCCTTTATTGTCGAAGAAGCAGTTGCCCAGGTGTGTCTTCGTTCTTCTCCAACAGATAATGTCGGCGAAGTGCGTTTTCTTCCTGTTCCTCGTCCAAACAGCTTTGACAAAAGTCATAAGAAAGCAGACCCAACCTTCTTGCGTGGATGCCAACAAATTTTTGAAAAAATCCCTACCGCATCTCAAGAAAATCTATATTTTTCCTTACGGAAATATAAATTTTCCCTACAAGTTTCCCTAAATATATTTTCAAACATTGAAATCAAACGTCGCAAGCTGCACACTTGCAATTTTAATTATTCGTTTAGATTTTTTCAAGCCATCTCTTGAATTCTTCCATTTCCAGCCAGCTGTCGTTAAATGTTTGCTTTCGATAATTAACTTTTTCTCGCTTCATAGAACCCGTTTCCAAAAAAAAAGATGAATTGAAAGAACTGCTCATTGTACTATAAACAATTTTACGTATTGAAAATTAAAAAAAGTATAACATTTGAAGAAACTTACGACTTTCTCTCTTTAACCCATTTTCGGCCGCTACCAGAAATAGCCAATTTTTTTTTTTCCTTTTAAGGACTTACATTTAGGACCTTAATCAAGAATATTTTTGGATTTTTTTTTATTATTTTTTTTATAAATTAATAAAAATTTAATTTCAAATAAAAACAAATATATATGTATATAATTTTGGTCAAATAATAATCAAGCATGAAAACAAACAATTGTTGGCTTACATATGTACATACATGACGACTTCTGGCCAATGGTCGATTTTTCGACCACTGAAAAGTACGCGGTGCTGAGAGGTAAAAATATTTTCATAATTTTATGGATATCAATTGATTGCGGTAATTTGGTCTTTAGGCTTCGTAAATAATCAATAATAAATCAATAATTTGAAAAGGTTACATATTTTTCAGAATATTCAAAATATGACTAAAAAAATGCTTTTTTTCGTGCCTTCGCCAACATCTCTAAATTTATCTTTTTTAAAAAAAATTATTATTTCGAGGGGTTACCAAAAGACCAAAGCTATTTTATACATCAAAAGTTCAAAGATATAATGTCTAAGTGCAGAGCTACTCTCCTTCAAAGTGGCTGGTCGAAAAATCGACCAGCGGCCGAAAATGGGTTAATTCAGAATTTGGTTAATAAATAAAATAAATTGAAAAATGTACTCGAAAACGCAACAAAAGTGAAACTAAGCAAATATGCTGACAAAAGTGTATGTTCAAGCACAGACAAAATACATGAAAATCCTTGCTAGCCAGTGGGTGTATTCAAGGATACTTATATAAAGATTTTACTTGCCAAGATTGCCACATTGAAACAATTTCAACGCATTAATCACAAAAATAAATTATATGCGAACAGAAAAATAAATTTTTTTTTTAAATATAGAGACAAATTTCAGATTTTTAAAATTCCCTACATTTAAGTAAATATTAAAAATCTGTCCTTTTTCCCTACATCGTAAATTTAATGCTGAATTTCCCTACATGTAGCCTCTTTTCCCTACGGTTGGCGTCACTGCTTCTTGCGTGGATGCCAACAACACAGTTATGATCCCTTCTTAGTGAGATAAGCTCTCTAAAACAACGGAAAGTTGGCCAATTTGGCGCGCTGTTGCATTCAGCTCATCTAAGGTTAGTTTCTTGTATGATGCTGATATGAGTACGAAGCTTAAAAATGGGATAAAATGCGTTGCAGAGGGTTAAGCCTAAAGGACACCCATATTATTAAGGCATTTCATAAATTCTGATAACAAAATGCTGTCCTTCCTATCCTATCAGCAGCTTTTAAGTTTGCTAAAATTTCCATTCCTGCTTGTGTGGCAAGTTTAATGTGAGGACTGTACTCATCTCATTTGTTCTTCAAATTTGATTTGAATTATCCAGGGACCGTAACAGTTATAAGTTTTATTATAAAAATCAATGTTTAAGAGTTATTTTTTGACTTTTATTTAATGACTCAACAAATACAAGTTATGTTTTATTAATATTTTAAAAATCCTATAATAACAATTATTTTTGATTTTTTTTTTATTAGTCAACAAATAACAGTTTTTTTCGATTTTTATGTTAGTTGTCCTATGATAACAATTATTCGTGACTTCTATTTAAAAAAGTCATCAATAAAAATCATTCAAGGACTTTTATTTTTTAAGTCATCAGTAAAAATCATTCAGTGACTTTTATTTCTAAAAGTCATCAATAAAAATCATTCAATGACTTTTATTTATAAAAGTCATCAATAAAAATCATTCATTGACTTTTATTTATAAAAGTCATCAATAACAATTATTCAATGACTTTTATTTTTTAAGTCATCCATAAAAATCAACCAGTGACTTTTATTTTTTAAGTCATCAATAAAAATCATTCAGTGACTTTTATTTATAAAAGTCATCAATAAAAATCATTCAATGACTTTTATTTTTTAAGTCAGCAATAAAAATCAGTCAGTGACTTTTATTTTCTAAGTCATCAATAAAAATCATTCAGTGACTTTTATTTTTTAAGTCGCAATATAAAAGTCATTTTCATTAATTGCACTACTGGATTCATTAAATATCGAAATGTATATATATTCTTGGTCGGCTTAACAAGACCTGTCTTGACAATTCTATTTTCTGGAAGAATCATAACTTTTGCATGCATTCATGAAAATGACTTTTATATTGCGACTTAAAAAATAAAAGTCACTGAATGATTTTTATTGATGACTTAAAAAAAAGCCACTGACTGATTTTTATTGATGACTTCAAAAATAAAAGCCATTGAATGATTTTTATTGATGACTTCTATAAATAAAAGTCACAGAATGATTTTTATTGACGACTTAAAAAATAAAAGTCACTGACTGATTTTTATTGCTGACTTAAAAAATAAAAGTCATTGAATAACTGTTATTCATGACTTTTATAAATAAAAGTCAATGAATGATTTTTATTGATGACTTTTATAAATAAAAGTTATAAATAAAAGTCATTGAATGATTTTTATTGATGACTTAAAAAATAAAAGTCATTGAATGATTTTTATTGATGACTTAAAAAATAAAAGTCATTGAATGATTTTTATTGATGACTTTTATAAATAAAAGTCACTGAATGATTTTTATTGATGACTTAAAAAATAAAAGTCATTGAATGATTTTTATTGATGACTTTTATAAATAAAAGTCACTGAATGATTTTTATTGATGACTATAAAAATAAAAGTCACCAATAATTGTTATCATAGGACAACTAAAATAAAAATCCAAATAAAACTGTTATTTGTGGACTAATATGAAAAAAATTCAAAATAATTGTTATTAAAGGATTTTTAAAATATAAATAAAAAATAATTCTTATTTTTTAATTTTTCCGTAAAAATTACAAAAAAAAAGTGTATTGCCAAGTTTGATTCTCCGTGCGAAAAGTAATGTATTGGTATATTTAATTTATTTGCATGATTTTTCCTTCATAGTAAGATTTTCAATTATAGTTTTCATAAATAACTGTTATTTCCGGTCCCTGGAATTATCCTTTCATGCCGTTTTTGTCTTGCTGCTATAAAGACTAGAAGACTAAATTCCCAGAAATAGTTACACCTCCAGACGTGAATTAAACATTTTATATATTTCTTTTGAACTTTGTAGAGTCAAAGTTAATTGCTTGCAAAAAAGTATTTCCCGCTTCCGAGCAACATTAAACACTTTTCCATCAAAAACCTCACACAATCGTGAGTTGTTCTTATACTCGATTTTATTCGATTTAGTGCAATTTCGCACTGCCACATGGTGCACTACAACAAAGATCGAAAAAGCCATAAAAATGAGCTAATTAATCTGCAATAAACTTTAATGCAGAAAAAATCATTCGTGCCGGTTAGCAGCGTGTTTGCACTGCCGGCCCATCAAACGCACACATCGTCCAGCGTTTCATGCCCACAAGCAACGGCAGTCGCAGCTGTTTGACATGCGGAGCGTAAAAATAAAAATGTGCGCATGTTCGATTTTATTGCCTTGCAGCCGCAGCCACAAAGCCGGGCCCAAAGTTTTCACCTGCAAAAGTGTGAGCAATGCCAAGTGGCCCGCGTGGCTTCTGGCGCTCGTGTGGCCATTAGCCGCAACGCAGATAAATAACATAAATTTTATCTGTTAATCAAAGGCGTTCGCTTCGGTATACAAACGACGCGGCGGTGTGTTGCCAGCATTTGCTCAGAAAACCCATAAACATTTATGAACTTACGCACTGACGCCGAAATCATCTCGCTTCCTTGCTTTAGTTAGTCTACCAATTTTATTACGTATAAGCGGGTTTTTTTGTTTGTTGGGTCTTGTTTCGTATAAGTACGTCGTTGCTATAATAACGCCGCGGCGACAACACTATCGCTGTGGAAACTGTCACCGGCGCGTGTAGAACTCACGCACCGGTACCGCGCCCGCCCCGCCCCGCTCCCCGCTGATTTCGTGCACCGTGTTGAGCTCCTGTGGAGGGTGTGAAAATTTATGCGCATCTTCATTAAGTCAACAAAGCGTAACAGTCTCGCCACACCCTGCCAGAAATTGTCGGCTCCTTGCTTTCACCCCTTTTCATCGCTATGGTAATATCAAAGCAAACAGCGCGCTACTGTTTCATTTCTAATATTTTTTATGTTTTTGAAAGCAATTAATTGCTGTTATCCTGCTGGTATCCTGCAACCAAAGTGTGCGTGTTCATGTGCGTGTGACCGGCACTGAATGCGTGCTTTGGTGTATATTTTGGGAATTGTTTTTTTTTTAGTCTACTTGTTTTCGCCTTGAAGCAGCTGACGAGCAAATAAAAATGTAAATGTGCAGTGCTTCCTGTCAGCGCTACCATAAGCAGGGGTTAATTTTTTGCGGGTCAGCAGCTGGGGTGCGCCTCACTACTATTTACAGTAACACAATATGCAATGAAATGAAAACTATTCATGGCCAGAATATTTGATTTAAGAGTGGCTATCAAATTTTAAGCGAGCTTTTCACTACAACCTAACCATTTCACCGTGCGACAGCATTTTTCACACTGGAGAAAATCCATATGTGCGTGAAACTAGAGACCAAATATAGTAATGCTGCGTACTCAGTTTTTCATTTCTGCATCCTTTGTCCTTTAAAAAGGACTTCAAAATTTTGACGGGGATAAAAAATAAAAAATTAAAAATATATAAAAAATACTTAACCTCGTTAGAATATGGCGATATGTAAATCAAATGAAAGAGGAAAGACTCAAGAATTTAAATAAAATTAATTTTTTATCTATTTGTAAAAAACGGATATGAAAAAGGTCCTTTGAAAATTTTAATCCCTTATATCCTTGAAAATTTATATGGAATTTAATTGAAAAGTAAGTATGTTAAAACCCAAAATCTCTTTGATCACGTGTCAAAATTTTTTTTATTCTCGCTTCATTAATTTTGTATCTATTTATTATTTAAAATATTGATACTCAAATAAATTAGAATTTTTGTACTTCACTAGAATTGCAGCTTCCGCCCTTTTTTAAATAACTTTCGAACCAATTAAGTTAGAGTAATGAAATTTTGACTCGTGATCAAGTACATTTTGGGTTTTAACATACTTACATTTCAAGAAAATTCTATATAAATTTTCAAGGATATAATGGATTAAAATTTCCAAAGGACCATTTTCATATCCTTTTTTTTACAAATGGATAAAAATAAATTTTATTTAAATTCTTGAGTCTTTCCTCTTTCATTTGATTTACATATCGCCATATTCTAACGAGGTTAAATATTTGTTACATTTTTTTCAAAACTTTGAAGTCCTTTTAAAAGGACAAAGGATGTAGAAATAAAAAACTGAGTACGCAGTATTACTATGTTTGGTCTCTAGTTTCACGCCTATGTGGATTTTCCCGGTGTGAAAAATATTTTTAATTTTTGTCGCACGGTGTTATGATTCAATATTTGACAGTGTAGACTTTTAAGTAGCGAAATATTTTCAAATTGATCAAAAAGGCTTGAAAATAGAATTTGTTGAAAATGGCATACAAAATTTTTCCTTGAAGTGTTTATCACTTCTTAACACAGAAGTAAAACTGTTTTCTTCTGACCTCTCTTCCTATAACCAATTACGTACAAATCAATAAATAAATGCACTTGAAAATTTCAATTTCAATTTCTTATTAACTGCGTACGTACAAGTTCTGTGAATAGACCATAATTTGTAATATTTTCTATCTTGATTGTAGCGTGCAACAGCACTTGCTGCGTCCTATTCACGCCTTCTTAATGCCGCTTTCACTTCAACATTTTAAGAATCATAAATTCCCAATTCATCGACTCGCACTACTTGCTGACAACTGGGAATGGGTTCACTGCGACAGGGTCGACAAGTCAAAATTATTGACATTTTACGAGTCGCAGTTAGTCACATTACAAACACCAGTAAACATGGCCACCACTACGCACAGCAGCAGCCACAGAATTTCAACTGCGTTCATGTTTTACGATTACAATTTACGATTTTTGCGCATTGTCAATAAAACGCAGTTTTATTTGCGCCTCTTGGTTCGTTTAATTTCTTTTTCCCCTTTATTCTTGCATTCTTCCCCCTTTTACTGGTGGTGGAAAAATTTACTTGGTGCATGTACCAGCTGAATTTATGAACGACTTCTTTTTTTTGCTCAAAACTGAACCGAGTTTTCGACGCTTGAGAAATATTTCCATTTATTGCTCAGTAGCAAAAAAGAAAAATACAAATTTTAAATCAAAATATTTTATTGCTTTGCTGCAAACAATCGTGGTGCAAGTTTTCATATTCAAAGGAATTTTTTTATTTAATATTTTCAGATAAAAAGGAACTTGAGGTGAGACAACAAGCTATACACCGAACCCCTTTGGCGGATCACACAACACGTCGACCGTGTGTGTGTTGTACAACGTGTAGCAGCAGTGTAATAACAGCCGCAACAGCAACACCAACACCAACAACAACACTAGCATTAAGTGTGAAAATTGCCATAAATTCGTGCGCCCAAAAAAATATAAACTGAAAATAAGAATAAAAACGACAAAAACATGTGAAAAGCACAACATGCCCAGAGTGAAAATGTTGCCAACAGAATCAGCAGCAACAGCAGCAAAATGGAAATAACCACAAAAATTAAACAAAAAAAACGGGGCGAGAAATGAAAATCCAGCGTGTAAGAAAGGCAACGGCACAAAGTGTTGCAAACAGCAAAAACTAATTTCAAACAAATGTTACTAACAACAATCACAAACACTACACACTATAACTATTACCGCAACTATAACTATTTGCAACAACAACAACAAAAACAAGCAAACACATTGAGCATAAAACTAAAGTGTTGCTGTTTACATGAAAAGAAAACAGCAACAACAACAACAATAACGATCTTCTCTGCAACATACAACGCCAGCAATTACATTGGGTCGCATAGGGTGGCAACACTGCGCAAGTAATTATGTTTAATGCCGAATGCTTAGCAGAGTCGCCAGCATTGTCACGAACCACAGCGCTGGCAATAACAATTTGCATGCACTTCAGAGGCGGCAACAACAAACACGGCCACAACATTCACGAGCAGCACAACGAACTGTGTGCCGTTGACTGCCATAGTGGAGAATAACATATCAACAACAAAAACAACAACAATCAACTCAGAATGTACTAAAAGCAAACAAAGTTAAAATTTTGCGTAAAGTTATTGGAAAAACAAACAAAAATAATAAACAAATAAATTCACTATTACCGAAAAAATAAAACAAAAAAAAACACCCCAATACACTTTCTGACGCCTGCGTATAAATGACGAATTGCATACCGTCGCAGCAAAATGGCAACTTTGCAATTTTTCAAAATCCCCACAAATCAAAATTCTGCAACACTAACGACAACAACAACATTAACGACAAACGCCAGAACAACAACAACGGCAACGGCGACAACAAGAGCAGCGCATGTGCAAGCGTCAGTACGTCGAAAATGCTACGACGACAACAACACTGTGCACCGCATGCGCGCCCATCATCACCCGCACCACCAGCTGGCGCAGCAGCAACAGCAACAGCAACAACAACAGCAGCCACCAGCAGCGCATCACGGCGCCCCAAAGTGGCGCAGCAACAGCAGCAGCGCGCACTGGTGGGCCGCGTGGAGCGAACAACTCTTAATTGTCTGCATTGTGTTGGCCAGCGTGTGCGACCTGACCGGATGCGACGAGTCTCAGGATTTTCAAAAGAACAGTAAGTGCAAATTGATTTTATTATTTCTGCCATTTCGCGGCAATGAAATATCGACGAGTATTTCGATGTTGCTGCTGTCCCGACAACAATTTTGATTTTGATTCTGATTTTTGAGCTGCTGCCTCAATCAGCAGTCACGGAGAGGTTTGCTGATTTCGGCATTGTTGTTGTTGTTTTTATTATGGTAGAATGGGCACGGGGCGCAATTTCCGGTATACACTAAAGTGCACTTTCGTTTCGACGGATTAATTCGCAGCTTTCACCAAGATTGTGCGTGAAAAAATTAAAATAAAAATTAAATTAAAAATTAAAATAAATAAATTCTGTGAAAAATCCTTAAAAAGTCCACGGATTATAATGTTGTGATAATTTCATTTAAAATAAGTCTTGAAATTTAAAAAATAAACAAAGTGAATTAAAAAAATAAATACAATTTTTTTTTAACAACTATATTTCAAAAATACTTCCGCATAAGTCAGCATTACGTACTCATTGACGTACGATTTGATAAAATTCGACATCTCGAATTGCAATAATAAAAAAGAACTTTCATGTGCTTGTACAATTTCTGACCAAAGTATAATTAATTGTTTGCCAAAGAAACAATTTTATACTTTAGACTTTTTTAATTATTAATTCCTTCGCATAAGTAGGCCCCAACTACTTCGTGGCTGTGTAGACTACTGAAAAGGACTCTTAAATAGGACATTTTCTGGTAGCGCCATCTGCATATGTCTCAAAGCGTTGAAAATTTACATCTTTTGCACTCAAAATTTAATTAAATTTTGTTCATTAGAAGCAGAGTTATTATGTCTGAAGGGATGGCATGTCTGTGTCATCGATACAAAAATGAGCAACTAAACGTTCTACCGAAACATTTTAACTCATGCACCAAGCATGGGCGTAGCCAGGAACAAATTTAGGGGGCCCAAGACATAACTACATTTCATAATTCAAAACATAGAATTCAAATAGAACAGAATATAAAATTTCATAATTAAAGGGCGGATATGTCTCCCCTGTCCATACCTGTGTACGCCCATGGAACCAAGCTAATTTTCATCCCGTACCAGGGTTTATGAGTGGTATATGCAATCTTAAATTGGTGGTGAGTAGGTAGGTAAATGATGACCAACATGTTGGCCGACCAAAATTCGTAATAACCGCAGATTCCATCAGAAGATGAGCCAAAATCTTCATTGAAATTCATGAAAATTAGATTAAGCATCTCCATAACTTCCATTTACCGCATTTTAAGCGAACAATTTGGCACCGCTCGACTTTCCTCTTTACGGTGAAATACATTTGCTAATGGAAAGCGTTTTGAGTACTTACATAGAAGCCATTCAAAAGGCTTCTACCGACATAATGAAGGATATTCCGGTCGACGATTTAAAACACTCGATCGACATGCATTTAGATTCCGCAAAGCGCTCTATTGTGCGATTTAGACATTACTCAGATAAAATCTGCTTTGGAAAAAATTTTTTATTATTATGTGTTGTTATTATTTTTAACAAATCCTGTTTACTTTGGAACACACCTCGTATATTTATAAAAGCTATCAAAAGTGTTGAACAAAAGTGAAGGTCTCTGATTTTTCTCATATCTGAACTCTGCAATAAACATTGAAAGTCCAATCGACTGATCCATTCCTTTATGTCCAGTGTAAAGTTAAAGTTTAATTATATGTTATAACTTTATTAGTTCGAAAGTTAAAAAAAGGCTGAAGCTGCAATTCTAATGAAGTACAAAAATTCTAATTTATTTGAGCATCAGTATTTTAAATAATAAAAAGATACAAAATCAATAAAGCGAGAATAATGAAATTTTGACACGTGATCAAGGAGATTTTGGGTTTTAACATACTTACTTTTTAAGAAAATTCTATATAAATTTTCAAGGATATAAAGGATTAAAATTTTCAAAGAACTTTTTTCATATCCTTTTTTACAAATAGATAAAAACTTAATTTTATTTAAATTCTTGAGCCTTTTCTCTTTCATTTGATATACATATCGCCATATTCTAACGAGGTTAAGTATTTTTTATATTTTTTTATTTTTTATCCCCTTCAAAATTTTGAAGTCCTTTTAAGAGGACAAAGGATGTAGAAATTAAAAACTGAGTACGCAGTATTACTATGTTTGATCTCTAGTTTCACGCCCATATAGATTTTTTCTGGTGTGAAAAATTTTTTTAATTTTTGTCGCACGGTGTTATCAGTTCCATAATATCGTATAAGCACTGTTTGACGGATATCTAAAAACAACATAGATCAGTAAAGGACTAAAAACTCTGATTGATGGGATACAAGAGAACAACTTTTGCCCGCCAGTGATTCTTCAAACAAATTTTACTAAACTTCAAGCCAGCTTCAAGCCTTCAAACTGTCAGGAAAAAAATAAAACTTTGCAAAGCTAATTCAAATAAAATCAAAAAAATGATGCAAAAAATGTTTTATTAATGCGATTCCATGCTACAAAAATATTTGGGAAGATTTCCCTTTTTAACCAACAACAATTTTTAAGCACCTGTTTAAAAACTTCACTTTAAATATGCATCGATTTTTGCTTAAATGCAAAAATATGTACGACCACGAAAGTTCAATGCTATACAAAAACAACAACAACAACACGAAAGCAACTACAAAAACATCGCCAATTATTATGCATGCATGATTTCAGCGATTAAATGTTGATGAGTATTGCCACACTTTTTGTTCGTGCACACATTCCGATGCCACGTGGAGTTGCATGACATTTGCCTTTTCAAAGAAAAAAAATGTGCAACAATGCATTTGTTGTCTGCTATTCACACAATTTTAGCGAGCGTCCGCTGGCAGCGAGGGTGCTGACGAGCTACTAAGTGAAAGTTTACCGTGCAATATGTGGCAATAACTATTACAACCGCAATATTCCTACACATACAAACACAAATGTGTATAAATATTTGATGCAGCTAAAAGCAATATATGCACACTTATGTGTTTGTTGTTGCACTCGCGGTTGTGTGTGTGTGTGTGTGTGCGACCACTCACCACATACGCGCCGATTCTGCAAAGTGTTGGCTGTGTGTCGCATCTGTTTCCGCTGCGGAAATGTTTTTTTCTCTCTTACGTTCGATTTCCTACACTGTCACCGACAACAACAGTGCATGTTGCAACATTTTTCGCACTGCTACTGGTTGGCAGCAGCTCGCTGTTGGGGCACTTAGCGTGTTGGCTTTCAAAGCAAACGTGCATCAAAACGTTGGCATGCGAGGTGTTGAAGTGTTAGTGTTGACATTTCTAAATATGGCAATTTGTGTAGTGCATAACTTGCAATGCCGTTTGTGGCAAATAACTGTTCAAATCGTTGAGAAATGGAATTTCTAAAGACAATAAGAGGGAAGATTTTTTCTACTTTTGAGTAGTGTAACAAAACTGCAAATCATTGAGCTCTTTACTTGGCACTGTGCCATTACTTTAAGGTTTTAAACAAGAATTTCACCTCTCGGCTAGTGACGTCTAGAGGAGTTGAGAAGATCAGGAACAGTAGAAAGCAATATAACACTTTGTATTCTAGAGCTCTAGGAACGTCATGGCTTTCAAAATTATTTGATACTTTTAATATTGAATTTTGAAATTTTTCTATTACCACTCTTAATTTTCCGCTGATTTTAATCAGTGTATAGAATATTCTTACAGCAAAGGCTTCAAAGCTTGTGAAATCACTTTGCGTATTCCCATCAATGCACAGTGATTCGATTCCATACAACCGCGGGACAAAATTAGGAAGGAGTGGTCCGTTCTTCATAAAATTTGGTATACTAGTTAATCCTGAATTGAAATCTCCATTTTATTTTTTTTTTTTAACTTTTGTAGTTTGGCAAAACTTAAATTTGCAATTTTCGTAATTTTTGGTGAACTACAACAACGAGTGTGTTGGCTAGGTTTTTCAGATTTTACATTTAATCGGTAACGTCAACATTGATAATTGCAAAGAGTAACAGAAATTGTCTTAGGACCCTTTATTTTTGCAATAAAAATGATAATAATACACGTATGTTTTGCTTTTTTGCAGTTTTCTCAATTTTTCATGCTGATTGCATACTTTTAGGGATGAAAAAAATACATTTTGTCGAAAAATAGGTGCTTAGACCACTTTTAAAATAGAATTATTTTCTGAGATCGGAAGATATCGGAGGATGTAATTACATTATTCGACAAAGAAGGAATTCTTCTTAAAATAAAAAAAAATCCAGGAATATACATTCACATCATTTTTAGATATTTTCCTCTAAATTTTGCCAATTTTAAGATTTTTAATTTAGAAAAATATTTAAAATTAAAAGTGAAGTAAAAGCCTCAGCTTTGGGAATTTTGAGAAAACATTGAAAGCAGAAATGGCCACATCATTTCTTAATCTATATTAAAAGTTTTAGTAACTTTTTGCTAACAATGTATTTTTACGATTTTTTTTAAATCAATAGATTAATATATGTAATATGTGTTTAAATTTTTTCGTGAAAAAAGTTTCAACTTTGAGTCGCTTTTGCACACACACTAATTAATTTTTTGCACAGATTTTTTGGGGTTTACTTAGTTGTAGTTTTACCTTTCAATTGACATCAAAATCGTTAAATTCTAAGACTATACATTTTTTGAATTTTGTCTATGGAACGAGTCACTGTGCAATGAGCCAAAAATCAAAGCCAAAATTCAAAAATTGTATAAAAACCTAACATTATGATGCATTTTTTGCACATCAAAATAACAAAAACAGTAACAACAATACTGCTTAAGCTGCATTTGCATTTGTTTACTGTTCAAATCTGTGCAATTTGCTACAGAATTGCACAAAAAGTCGCATGCAACAAAATTATAGAAAAAAACTCCATCCAAGTGCCTGCAGCCGCCCGCAGTAGCGATTTTGGCAAGTGCGGGGAACGGAGATATATTAAAAACAGCCGCATAAAATGCAACGGAAGCTATTAAGAGATACAAAAAAAATATGCCAAAATAGAGAACAACAGCAGAAAGGAGCCGAACAGCAACCAGTGCAGTGTCTCGAGTGGCCTTGAAAGGGAAGACCGAAAAGTGCTCGAGAAGTTGCAAACACGAAGCGGGATGAGCAATAAGTACAGGAAGCGCAGGATGAACATGTTAAAAAGTCATAAAAGTGGAGTTTATATTTTGCTTTGACGCACAGCTGCACACAAAACGAAAGTCTGCCGTGTGCGGCCGCGAAGTGGGTGGCAACATTGCCAACAGCGGACGGACAGTCGGCAGCCGGAGCATTTCAGGGTCGTAAAATTGCAGCCAACTTGGGGTATTTCCGTTGCTTCTGTTGTTTTTGTTGTTGTCGTGGTTTTTTTAACTTGTGCCGCCTTTCTGAATGAGTGGAACAGGGGGGGGGCGGGAGAGAGAGGTAAATACAAAAGAAACGCGCCAATGCAGGTGGCGTACATGAAATTGTTGTTTTATTGCTGCGACTAGCGCAGACACGTTCAAGAATTTAAGAAACCGCTACAACAATAACAAAAGCAGCAAACACTAAAAAAGTAGCAACATTAGTGCGAGGCCGAGTGACACGGGGGCTTTTGTTCAGTTCACTCGCATGTTAGGTTCTATGAAGCTTCTGAAATGTCATGCGAGACTCAGTGACACAGGTGGCACGTGGCAAAGGGATAATAAAGCCGGTGCACAGGACCGTTGACACTGCGGTGCGGCACATTCACATTTCGCACCGAACCAAACGACTGCAACTGCAACAACTGCCGACCAGTGAGCGATGTGAATTGCTTGCCTGGTGGCCAATGCAGACAGTGGGGATTAATTAAAAGCCAGCGTCGGGCATAAATTTGCACTAAAGTGCAGGCCGCATTAACCTTCGCTTGTTGTGCATTAAATAGTGCGGATGACAAAGGCAACAACAACTATAAGAACTACGGCGCAGTACAACACAACAAAAAAACAATATTTTTACGACTTTGTGCCCGCCACATATGGCGGCACGGCTGCTGCACTGCCAGCTCACAGCCAACTTGCAACGCGCATAATTACGCACAGCGTTTGCATTTGTGTGCATGTGTGCGTGTGTGTGTGTGTGTGTCATGTTGCTGTTGCATGTTAATTTATTTATTTTTATGCGCGTGTATGATCAACGCATACAAACATAAATGTATTTGCCTCGCTATTATTGTTGTTGTACTTGTTGTGATGCTGCCGCACTTGTTTGTTGGTGTCGCATCGGAGCGCAACATTTCGCATTGCTTACCGTAAGCTGCGCCATCATTGCCACATTTTTACTTTGACAAGTGCTTTTCTCCCCTTTCCCCCCCCCCCTACCATAGCTGCAGCCGTGTGGCAGGCACTTGCCTTCGAATATACATTTCCTTCTTACTCTTCCGCCAGTCAGTCAAGTCACCGCTGCTGCTCGTTTCTGGCGTATTTTGATGCTTTCATGATGAAGTTTTGACATTTTTTGTTGCCTTTGTCGTATTTATAAATAAATACATGTGCATACATATGTGTTGTTGTTGTTGCTATTGTGGCATGTTTTGCTGCTCATATGCAGAACATTTTTATGATAAAAACAAAATTTTGGGGTGCGCTGCAGGAACGTCAAGTTTCTCCCCCTTCGGCATTATTTGTTGTCGACTTTATGCAGTGCCTTCGATGTGCTTTTATGTGTACGTAACGTTGTGTGGCCTTTTGTGGTTTAAAAATTAATTTCACTTAGTTTACGTGAAATTCCCATTTTACATGATTTTCATAAGCATCAAAGATGATGAAAATGGCTAAAATAGCGCAAGGAGCTTATGGAATGCTTTTCAAAATCAGCTCAAAATTTAGACAAAATTTCAATGCAACAAATACTTTGCATGTGCATCAGTAAGTAATGCAAGAATAGTGTATGAATGTAAGCAAGAAGGAAGCATTTGGGGCAATGATAGTACAGCAACTCTGCTATATTCCGAGATTATATATTAATTCCACAATTCCACCCTTTACAACTTTTTATAACACATATTGCAAACAGTTGGTAGAAGTGGGAGAGGGATTCTATAGTTTAACTCCGAACAGCGAATATAGCCTCGTAACAGATACAGTAGACGCTCAGAAGTTCGAATTCTCATAAATTCGAATCTTCCAGAAATTCGAGTCTCATATTTTACAGCATTGAATGCTCTAAAACTTGAACTGGCGCACAGTGCTTCGACTCCATACAAAATTGCGGCAAAAATAGACGGAGTACGTGAAATTCGCTGAAAATTTGCAGTCTAAGTCAGTTTGGGCTGCTGACTTCAAAATTAGTGTTTGTTTCCAAAAAAAAATATACTTATAGTTTAAAAAAAATCGAATATATATCGAGCCCTTCCCGCGATTTTATCGTATGAGCCATTTTTACCGAAATTCATTTTTTTACCGGTAACGATAGCACTTTAAATTTGTCATCAGTCCCTAAAAGCTCACATCTCTACGATGAACCGTTACGAAGTTTGAGAAAAAACAATTTTATCGTATGTCCACTTCAAATTTTTCCTTAATTTTTTGTGCCTGCGACTAGCTATGCGATACGATAAAATTTCTTTACTTGCAAAAAGTTAATTTTTAACTTTATTAAAAAATTGTGTTAAATTTTAGAGAGAGAGTTCAAAAAAGTGCTTGTTCTAAATAAATCGTACGATTGAGAACATTTGAATAGTGGAAAGTGGGTCTATATGCATATAATTGTTTATCCTGACTGACTGATTCATCATCGCCCAGCTCAAACCGCTAAAGCTACAAATATGAAATTTGAACTGTAGGTACATCTTGAAAAATCAACCTCCGCTAAGACGGGAGTTTTTGAAATTCGGGGTCTAAAGGGACAAATCATGGGTTAAGGTGTTGTATGAAGAAATGAATGAAAACACTTCAAATCAAAAATAATTCGACACGTATTTTTCAACTTTTCGAATATCAAAATTTAACGGGGTGCACCAAGGGTTAAGGTTCGTATACGGAAAGACTACGAAAAAACATGACTCGAGGCCTTTTGACTTCAAAGTTGGTGAAAACACTAGAAATCAAAAATAATTTGACACGTGATTCTCATCTTTTTCAAAATCAAAACATAAAGGGGTGAAACAAGGGATACAAGTTTGTATGAAGAAATATGTTTCTTACGCTTTTTGACTTCAAACTTGGTTAAATGTTTGTTTATTTCAAATATGAAATAATTCGATACGTGTTTTTCATTTTTTTGAAAATCGACATCTGACGAGACTTTGTATGCGCCAATGTTTAATGCGCCAATTGCCTTCAAATATGGTGAAAGGTGAAAATATTTCTCAAATGAGAAATAATGCTATAAGTATTTTTTCATAAAAATCTAACGCCATCAACAAAGGGTTAAGAAGAACTTGATTTATTGGCCGCATTGACTTTAAAAGTGCATGCAAAGTCACGATGCCCGGCTAGTCATGAATATTTAGATTTAAAAATTGATTGAATGACAAAAGATGTACTAGTTCAAACAGATGAAGAAGATAGTATTACATTTTTTCTGAAAGAATTTTTCGTATTTCATAAATAAAACTACACTATATCACCTATGAATCTGAAAGTAACAATATTTTGTATTCACTAAATGAAAATATATTATACCAAGGAAACAATTATTTTTTACTTAGAAAATATTTTATCGTATGTGCCACTGCAATATTTGAATCGCTCATAATAGTGCCAGCACAAATTATCGTATGTCCAAACTAACGCCGTTGCACTTTCCTGAAGTCACTAAAATTACCTATTCCAAGTGTATAGCCCTAAATAAAGTGTGTATACCAAAAATCATGCAACTATGTTGCGCCAATGCAGAGAAAACCAAAAAAAACGTCTCCTGTAAAATTTGGTTTTTGGCTCATACGATAAAATCGCGGGAAGGGCTCGATATGGTTATATATTATTTTATCATCACCGAGCCCAAACCGCTGAAGCTATAATGATGAAATTTGGTCAAAAGTTGTATTTTATAAATTCAACCCTTAAAAAGAAGCGATTTCAAAAACGTCGACCTTGAAAGGGCGGAAAGGGGGTGGTGAAGCTTATATGGACGGACATTGTTTTTGGTCGGATTGTTTAAAAATTGTGTATATGTATACTAAAAATGCAATAACAAAAAACGTATTTTAGCGTTTTTCTAAATTCGACATTTAAAGGGTGGAAAAAGGGCGGTAAAGTTGATTTAAGTATATATTTTTTGTTTATTTGATATCCGTTTTAATATGGAGATGAGACAAGTGAATATGCAATGCAGCGCAATTTATAACGGCGATACTATTATAAAAATTATTCTTTAAAATTAGACACTCCTCCTTTTTTTAGAATATATTAGCGTTAAATAACATTTTAGCAAACAAATTCCATAATAATGAAAAAATTTGATAATATGGCTCATAAAAAGGATTTACGCCAGTTCAGGCCATTCGATTTAAATTGCCTTTCTAAATTTGGTTATTTTTAATTTTCATTGGTTAAAACACATTCATTTTTGAAAATTCGTACAAAAAAATTATTTATGCTAAACAAAAGAAACCGATCAGCGGTCTCGCACCTAAATTACATTTTCCCCTTCATAAATTTTTGTAAAAATATATCCGACTTTGAAAAGCTATATCTCCTAATCTCGAAAATTTTTCGAGAAAGTATTTCGGATCCAGCTTAATTAAATAATTACCTTTAACATGATACTACTTTTGGCAAAATCCACGATATTTTTTTTTAATTTTTGTCCACTCTCGAAGCACTGTGTGGCGGTTCAAATTCACGAGCATTTTCCTTTTCGTTTTTTTCCCTTCCCTGTTTTGGTGTTTCAAATAAAATGCAAAATGTTTACACAAATTAAATGAAAAAGGTGAATCACCAAATTGGCAATGTTTGGCCGCACGCTCGTGAATGATTATTACGTATGTAACATTTGGCTCAGTTACGATTAAAAAGTAAAAAATAAATTATTACAATGTCGAAAAAATAAATAAATAAATAAAGCAAATTGTTTTGGACTTTGGACGTTAAAATTAAAATCTTAAAAAAGTTTGTTGAAATTGTTCAAGCAAATCGCTTAGCTGTGGATTTATGGATTATATGGAAATTTGTAGCAACTATTAAAAAGGGATTTGTATGCGGTTTGCATTATTTAATGTGAAAAAATGGCATCCCATGCAAGTTATTAGATGTCGTTTCAATAGTTTTTTTTTTTAATGAATTAAAGAAGTCCAGAAATTCGCACATTTCGGAAATTCGAACTACCCCTTCTTCTACAAAGTGGCTCGAATTTGTGACCGTCTAGTGTATGACAATATTTCATGTTCAGTCTTAGGGCACAATAGATCATCTCTGGTCTCAGTGCAGATACCCCTTTCTAATCTTCAGTCTTATTAGATGCAGCGATATCTTTAGCTAGTCCAAGTAAGAGTGAGATAGAGAGAGGGCTGAGTACTTCTTTGATGACACAAAAGTTCCTAATGTCCCTAATGGTGGTAGCACTAGCCTTGTAGGAACGAACAGTGATTAAATACTAAAACATCAAAAAATAAATTATAAATAAGTAAAATAACTAAACAAAAAAAACAGCAATTAACCCTTTCGCTATTTTGTTGCCATATGGCAAATTGCTACTTTGTGGATGTCTGCATCCTCTATGGTTTCAAAAATACATTTTTTGTTGGTCCTTAGAATAGTTTGAAGTTTTAGGAAAAATACGAAATTAATAAATTGAATATTAAAGTTTAAAGAAGAGAAGTATACACGTTTTTTTTAATGGTATATCTTGACATAGTAAAGGAAGAAGAAGCAGAAAACTTTAGATAACTTTTTAATTTGACGTTTTCTTTCAATTTAGATACTTCTTTTTTTTAATTTTGGCTGAAGAAATATTCAAATTTTCGTTATGCGTAAAAAGTTTTATGTTTAAGTAATTATTACAGCCACAACGATGTGGTTGCTATCATAGAAAAACACTCTGAAATACAGGGTCCGAGTATAAAAATTAAAAAATTTCTTATGGAATGTTGCTAATATAATCACAGAGAAGCCTAAAACGTAAAATTAAAATTTTTTTACTTTCCCCAGTAATAAGCGAAAGGGTTAAGTAAACAGTAAAATGTGTTTAAAAAATTTCATACTCGAATTCGGATAATACGAACAAACCCTGAAGGTCTATTGTGATAAAATCCCTATTGCATAATAGATCTTTACAAAGGATTACCCACCAAAGGCTTCTATGTCCTTGTGCGAGATCTCTTCACAAGATCAAATACTAAGCGCTGAATTAACTTTTGGCTTGACTACTTTTCATATTAAATATGAAGTATTAAAACTAGACAAAACATTCGTTTGCCCCATTTCTCTTCATCAGTTGTCTTAAAGTGCTTTCTAACGCTGTAACACCCACTGCCAGCTACGACGACCCACTCCGACTGGCACTTAGAGCAATCACAAACTGCACAAATGACAGCCATCGGGGTATTCGGTTTGGCATTTATTAAAAATGCCATAACGAAGCCCGACACAATGGCAATTATGGTCAGGGTGCAGCAACATTGTTTCACTGCACAAATGACAGCACAAAAGCACAGCAACTGTGAAGCAGCATAGGGAAGGAGTGAAAATCAAAGAGCAACAAGCGTGGCTGACAAGCAGAAAGCTGGAAAAAATCAGCAATTTATTGCACTTACGCGCTTTCTGCGGCAAATCACGTGCTTGCAGTGCATTAGCGGCCACACCCCCGCCTGGCGGCCACTAGACGCAGACGTCAGCTAGACAGAAACACATTAAGGCTTGGATGGCTTGGCTGGGGAACACACACAAAGTGATTGCTGATATCTCTGTGTATGTGTGTGTGTTTGTAAATTCTGTATTAAACCCTTTCACTCGAGCGCTGTGCCAAGAGGGGTGAAAATGTCTGCAAAGTCGAGCGTTTGAAACGTGTGGAGTGAATCACGCGCCGCTGGCCAATTAACGCCGCATTGCTTCCCCCAACTCGCATGACAAACATGACTTTTATCACCTTTTTACACGCTGCTATTGACCACTGAAGTGCCGGCAAGCAGCAGTTGACTGCTTCCTCAACTCCACACCCCAATGACTGCGATTGCACGGGGATTAGTCATATCCGCACATGTTGCGTTCAAGTGGCAGCACTCGCCAACACACCGACGTGCATGACGCGCTGTGGTAAAGCTGCGTTAAATGTCAAATTAGTGGCAGCCCGACTTCCCGCTGCAGTTGGTGAGTCGTGAGTCGTTTTGCCGCGCGTCGAGTTGACTTGAATTTAGTGGAGTTGAGTTGCCGCTGCAAAAAGCCATTAAGTTTTATTTTATTGCATTTTTCCTGCCAAATTGTTTTCGTCGGTTGCTGCTGGCGGCGGAAGCGCATTGGGAAGTGGGCGAGTTGGCGGAAAATATGCGCCGACCTACTCGTAGTGGAAGCTAATGAAAGGGTTCACATTTATGGTGCGCCTGGATTTGGCGTTAATTGAAAATTAGTCACAGGGGCGTGTTTAAATTGTTGGACGCAGCAACCGAATTGTTTAGCCAATTTTTAATAGTGAAAATGTTCAAAATTGTTTCTTTGTTTGTTGCTAGTTTGTTTCTGTTTGGGTTATGTTGAAAAGTGAGGGAGCGCAGTACAAGTTTCTAGATTTTCAAAATAACAAACTCTCGACAAGTTTACTTAACCCTTTCGCTATTTTGCTGCCATATGGCAACATGCTACTTTGTGGACGTCTGCAGCATCTATGGTTGCAAGAATACATTTTTTTGTTGGTCTTTAGAATAGTTTGAAGTTTTAGGAAAAATACGAAATTAATAAACTGAATATTAATGTTTAAAGAAGAGAAGTATAAACTTTTTTTAATGGTATATCTTGACATAGTAAAGGAAGAAGAAGCAGAAAAAATTAGAGAACTTTTTAATTTGACGTTTTCTTTCAATTTAGACACTTTTTTTTTAATTTTGGCTGAAGTATATGAAGAAATATTCAAATATTTTGGCTGAAATAAATGAAGAAATATTCAAATTTCGTTATGCGTAAAAAGTTTTATGTTTAAGTAATTATTACAGCCACAACGATGTGGTTGCTCTCATAGAAAAACATTCTAAAATACAGGGTCCGAGTATAAAAATTAAAAAATTCTTATGGAATGTTGCTAATATAACCACATAGAAGCCTAAGACGTAAAATTTAAAATTTTCACTTTCCCCAGTAAAAACCTGTAGCGAAAGGGTTAATGGAGGCGGGAGCGTGTAGGGGAAATTAATTAAGCTGCGGAAATTAATTGATCTCAGACATGCAGCTGACCAAGGATTAACCATTGTTGGAATTGTTTTCGGAATTATTGCCTGGAGACTTTTATTGTCGGTTGGGGTAGCGTAATTTTCAAATGAGCGCTAAACTGATTGGGGAAAAGGAAAATGGGAAAGTTTCTGTGGAGAGAAGATGAATAGAAATTTGTTAGTAGTTTACAGTAAATGCCTGAAGAAATAGTATAGGAAAGCATGTCGGAAAGAGAACATTTCAAAGCTTACCAGGCTGATGCTTGATGTATAATCCCAGCAAACCAAACGATATCAAAACGATATAGAAACGATATCGTTAAAGCGAGAATTTTTCTCGTTTTCGAGTATTGCTAAAGTGTCTAAAATGATATCGAGAACGAGAAAAATGACACTATCGTAACGATGCACAGTGATTCGTTCCATAGACAAAATTCCAAAAATTTATAGTCTCAGAATTTAACGATTTTGATGTAATTTGAAAGGTAAAACTTCAACTAACAAAAACCCCAAAAAATCTGTGCAAAAAATTAATTAGTGTCTGTGCAAAGGCGGCTCAAAGTTAAACTTTTTTCACAAAAAAATTTAAACACATATTTTGCGTCAGTTCTCAATAGCATTTTGGATACCATTACGAAAACTTATTTTCTTTCTGAAAATTGAAATAAAACGCATATTTTACAGTCGCATGGCTAGTCCATTATTCAAATTAAATAACGATTATAAGTACACGTAAACTCGGTTTTAAATGCGCGCACGTTCACGTAATGAACATTTTTCGTTTGAGAAAAAAATATTTCATTTGACTTGAAAATATTCAAAATCTTCAGCAAAAAATTCAAGCATTATCGAGATTATTTCGAGAATCTGTCGCTAAAAATCTATATCGAGAAATTGTTTGCAGGGATACTAAGGAAATTAAAACAAAGAAATGGAAAAAAAAAAAATTAAGCTGTAGTAAGAATTCGAAATACGTAGCTAACTTTAAAAAAGACTCAAATTTTGGCTAATAATAGAAATTGAAATATAATTAATATAATTAAGAATTACTAGGAAAAATAGGAAAAGAGGAAAAATGTACACAACATTTTTGAAAAAATTTAATTTTGTAATTTTCTTCAATAACATTAATATCAAAAAATATACCCAAAAAATATACACATTACTTATCGTTAGAGAACTGTAGAGCTAAAATCACAAAATTTTAAACTAAGCATATTTTGCAACATTTATAATTATTCTTAGTGAAACAAACGCGAGAGCTTAATATGAGAATCTGCGTCTTCTGTCAGTACACAAAGCAAATATTTTTATATGAGTTTGATGTTTCAACTACTGCATCAGTTTCTATCAATATGTTCCCTTTTATGGTAAAAATATTTATAATGTTCATTCAAAAGCTTTCTGTGTAAGAAATCAATCGAGTAGCTCGAGATATGCATTGAACAGTTCTTCAGGTTACTTTTTCGAAGACAATCTCCCAGTGATTTTCGCAGCGCATTCTCAGTGACTGTATCTGTAAATTGAAACACTACTGCCAGATAGATCCAGATACCCAAATATTGATAAATAGACTGAGATAATAGAGACTTAGAGTGCCTATGACTTAAGCCTGATGCATGACTTAAATTCTGAGGCTCATTTTCAAAGCATTATATTTCGAATACAAGCAGATAACTATCGAGAGAAAACTTCAGTTCACTGCAATATTCAATAAACGAAGGTGGTCTGAAAAGTTTCCGACCTCAACATGAAAATGGCAGCAATTGTCAAAAAAAGGAAGGAAGGTACTCATCAAATTTCTAACCTTTTTGGATGCGAAAAAGTTGTTTGACAATGTTTTAAGTCAGTCAATATGAGTTTATCTGTAAAAATTAAAAAAATCGATTATGATTATTATCAATTATTTCGATTATTTTCAAACACAAATCAATGATGAGTTGGACATTGTGTGCAAGGACTTTGCACCATCATTTGCCACTTTGAAATATTGGGTAGCTGAAGTTAAATGTGGTCGTACCAGCTTGGAAGACGATGAACATTCAGGACGTTCGAAAATTGCAACCACTGGCGATAACTTTGCTCAGAGTAACCAAATGGTGCTAGAAACTGTCGAATTAAAGTGAGAAAGATAGCAGAGAAATGGATTTATTTAAAGAACATATTTATGACATATTGAATCAATATTTAGGCATGAGTGTGTTGAGTGTGCGTTTGCTCACATTAGACCAAAAACATGTTCGAATGAACATTTTCAACCCTATATTTGGAAAGGTTAAAGAAATGGGAGCATTGCTTTTAGAAGAGTGTAGACTTACAAGGAGACTATGTACAAAAATAATAGTCAATTGGAAGAAAAATTGCTTGTATCTTTGATAGGTCGGAAACTTTTCAGAGTAACATCGTATTTCAATATGTTTCAGCTATACTGGCTAAGAGAGTATCAGAGATAAATACATAGGTACATACAATAAATTTAATATGTATTCAAATTTTGTATTTAATACCCATAGAGGTGTAAGTGTACACACTCATTGATTGCATTGAAGCAATGAGTGTTTTTTCCAATTCAATTAAACCATTTTATAACACCGTGCGACAGCATTTTTCACACCAGGAAAAATCCATATGTGCGTGAAACTAGAGACCAAATATAGTAAAACTGCGTACTCAGTTTTTCGTTTCTACATCCATTGTCCTTTTAAAAGGACTTCAAAATTTTGAAGGGGATAAATAATAAAAAACTTATAAAAAATACTTAACCTAGTTGGAATATAGCGATATGTATATCAAATGAAACAGGAAAGGCTCAAGAATTTAAATAAAATTGATCTTTTATCTATTTGTAAAAAAAGGATATGAAAAAGGTCCTTTGAAAATTTTAATCCTTTATATCCTTGAAAATTTATATAGAATTTTCTTAAAACGTAAGTATGTTAAAACCCAAAATGTCTTTGATCACGTTTCAAAATTTCATTACTCTAACTTTATTGGTTCGAAAGTTATTAAAAAAAAGGCGGAAGCTGCAAGTCTAATGAAGTACAAAAATTCTAATTTATTTGAGTATCAGTATTTTAAATAATAAATAGATAAAAAATAATGAAGTGAGAATAATGAAATTTTGCCATGTGATCAAGGAGATTTGGGGTTTTAACTTACTTTTCAAGAAAATTCTATATAAATGATAAATAAAAGTCCTTTTAAAAGGACAAAGGATGTACCATAGAAATGAAAAACTGAGTACGCAGTATTACTATGTTTGGTCTCTAGTTTCACGCCCATATGGATTTTTTCCGCTGTGAAATTTTTTTAATTTTTGTCGCACGGTGTAATAAATCACGTCACATGGAAACACCAAATTTTTGGTTTTCATACAAAATTGCAGCTGCACACATATTACATTCTACACAATATGCGAAAAATAGTTTTGTCATTAGCAATTTAGAATACCATAACGCCCAAAAGCACGCACACACACACACACACACACACACACACACACACACACACACAGGCACAATTGTAATTGCGCTGAAATGCAGCTGACGCTGTTGAACTGTTCGCACTCAGAACGCTGTAATCCGCCATTGCATGCAAATGTTGCACATTTTGCGGTCTTGCAACACGACTGTAAACTGGGCAAACAGCAACAGCAACAAAATAATAGCAGCAAAAAACGTCATAACCACTGCTAATTATAGGCCGGGCCGAGAATTTAAGTACCCACTCGCGGATTAAGTGCGAATATTTGCACGCTGCAGCATTGTTGCTGCACTTTAGCCGCACATATCTGCAACTGTTGTGCGCGAGTTTCATTTTCATCAGTCACTCATTCGTTGCGGTCTCAGTGGACAGTTGGGCAGTTTTGTTTTTCTGCTATTTTGCCATATTTAAATATGTAATGTGCTATTTAATTTGTTGCAAATATTTTTGGAAAATTCCGTTTTTTTGTGGACGCTTTAAATAAATTATAGCATTTAATTAAGTGCATATGTACGCAGCGCCAGCTAACGCCATTAATCATTTTGTGGTAAATAACTTTGCAGCATTTTGCTTTTTTTGCAGAATTTTATTTCTTTTTATTTTTACACACACACACATTTGTGTTTACGTTTCTGTTAAACCCACACAGCAGCAGTGAAATATGATACAAAAAATTAGTTGAATTATTGTTCATTAGGGTAAAACTGTTTGTAAATTATTTTCGTTCGTTTCGCTTCGGTTGCGGCTCTAATAAGTTATGCGTAAAAATTGCTGGCAATTAATTAAATGTTATTAAATTCGCATTAACGGTTGCACCAGCGGCGGAATGAACATCAATTTTTGAAACGTAATTGTTGCAATGTGTATTCGGATTTCAGTAGATAATAAATGCACTAAAGACTACACTTTATTTGATACATTGCAAATGTGTTTATTTGATTTGCCCCCGTTTTTGCTTTAGTCTTCCTGCTAAATAAAAATTGAAAATTCATTAATATTTGTTTATTTAGTATTTGTTTTACCACAATGCAACATGACTTTTTACATGATTTTATTCAGATAATGAAAATGTGGCTTGTAACTACATGAGGAACTAAGGCAGACAAATTTTGATTTAAGTAGGACACATATCGCACAACCACTTCAAAAGTGACAAAACTCAAAATTTTTAATTTTCGAGTTTATGTGTTAATACTGTGCACAATGCATCTATCTACCAATAAGCAAAAGCTCAGTATATTTTGTTGTTGTTAACTCTTTCCAAAAAACAGTTAGGTCTCTCTTCATGTCGAGAAGTTTGATGCTATTGGATTGCTGCAGCTCAATGCAAAACAGTCCTAATTCAAATTGTGACACTTTTGACGAAATAAATATTTGTTGAAGTTAATTTTAAGTAAAGTTGTGACAATTTTAGTATATATCTTCAAATAAAAAAATAATTTCGAATTTTCAAAATTTTTCTTTCAAGTTTTCAACTGTTATTTATAATCATTAAAATCAGAAAAAGTGACATTACTTAAAGTAATTCGGTAATTATTGAATTAAAATATAATAAAAAAGTCACAATTCAAAATTTTGGATTTTCTAGTGTAAAATTAAAAAAAATCTTTGAAACTGATCCTAAAATTATAATAAATTTTTTTTTACTATTTAATTTTTTTATTATTTTATTATTATTATTTATTTATTAATTTTTCAAAATTTGTCTTTCAACTTTTTAATTGTTTTTTATAATTTTTGAATTTAGCTAAACTGACATAACTTAAAATAATTCGGTAATTATTGAATTAAAATATCATCAAAAAAGTCACAACTCAAAATTTTGGATTTTCTAGTGTAAAATTAAAAACAAAATCTTTGTAACTTATCCTAAAGCATAATCTGTAGGGATTTTCTACTAAACGGTCTCTACGTTATTTAAAAAAAATGTTTATTCAATCAAAAACAGTTTTTTGCGTTTCCTGAAAAATTACAAATTTTGTGTTGTGTCACTTTTGCAGTGGGTGTGCGACATATGTATTACTTATCGCGTAAACTTTTGAATGAAAAGATTAAACTTTACAAAAACAACCTTTTGAAATAATAAAAAATTGGAATAAATGTTTTTTTTTTTTTTTAAGTGCCAAAAACTATTACAACATAAGGTGTAGTAAACCGAAATGTTCGTATGAAGGTTTTCTTTAAGCAAAGTCAGAATGATCCGATTTAGGTCAAATATCCAATGTTTTGTTCGATAACTTGTTGTAATTTTGAAAGTAACTCCATGGTGTCTCTCTGACAGAACATTGCACAAGTTTCTCTGGAGGCAAATTTTTCTCCAGTAAAACCATTCGCTATAAACCAGAATAGATGGTAATTACTTGGTGCCAGGTCTGGAATATAAAGTGGGATGCATAAGTACTTCCAAACCAGGCTCTCTAAACTTCTGGGGAGTCATTATCGATGTGATGCATTGTCCCGCATTGTCCTGATGGAACACAAAGCTCCCCTGTTGGCCTTCTGGTCGATTGATTCCTACAGACTGTCCAATTGTTGACAACACAGATCTGAATTAAGAGTTTGAGATGATGATGAGATGACTCTCTCTCTGCTGAGATGATTCTCTTCCCTTCCTGATTGTCCATATTGGCTTGGCCACCGTTTGCGCCAATTCACTGCGATTCGAGCACGACTAGTTTTTACGTGACGATGTTGTAAGTGATACACTTTTCATCACCAATCACCACCCACTTCAAAAATGGGGAGATTTTGTTACGAAATGCGGTCTATGAGGTTCTTTGCTTTCACTCGTGTGACACGCATACATTGGACTTCTTTTGTATCCAGCCTTCTTCAAGTCATTCCAAATGGTTTCTCATGCAATATTTAGCTTCTGGGCAATCAAAATAGTGTTGCATTACGCTCGGATCCGACGATTTCCATGATTCGATAATTGGCCTTCCAGAGCGTTTTGCATTTTTGACATAAAAATTATCGGAATGGAAAACATTTCATTGATTGATTTGCTGTTACAACATCAGGACCGTAAATAAATACTATTCACATTTGCAGCCACCTGAAAGACTCTAAAATATGAGATTTGATCCAGATTTGACGCACTCAAACAAATCTCCAAACCAAAGTCAAGTAATCACAAAACTGTCTGAGAACTTTCTTTAGCATGAAATCCCAATCGATCTTATCAACTCCAAATACAGACTACTAAAGCCATGTACTGGAAAAATAATGGATTTATTTTTACTAAATCTTAGATTTCTGTTTTGAAGAAATTTTTATTCTGCAATAAATCATTTTCGTATTACGAAACTCGGACCTAGCTTCCAGCAACCATTCAAGTGGTGCCTATAAATTTTTAGCAAAGTTGTATCCTTTTGATTTTATGTCAATTTCTAACGGCGAGTTTTTTAGCTTTTTCATGTGCAATTCTTATACTCTCAAATGTTTGGAATTTCTTTTATCTAAGTTTTTGTTTGCAGTGCACGGCAGTGCAGACTTGTGATTTAATTAAGCACTGCAATTTACTACAATAAATACACAAAAATATGACATTTTCCACATGTTATTTTATTATTTATTTATTTAAATTCGTGTTTTAAATATGACACAGCGCTATGACATAAACATAAAAACATAAAATAAGAAAAACTTTAACTAATCTAAAATCTATGTAAAATTTTTAAATTTGCACATTTTGTTTACATTTAAATAAGCGCCCGAAAAAAATTTTATTGTGTACACTGTTAACAACAGCTAAACTAAAAACAACTATTTAGTTGATCATAAACGGTTCCATGTGTATGTTTTTACTTCGGGGAATAATAAATCCATTTATATTAAGCTGCAAGTTTTATCTAAGTTTTTGCAAAGCAAATATTTGAAACAATTATTTACGTAGTTTATAGCGACTCAACATATCCCCAGCTGCGAAAATATAAACAGTTTTTTTGCAGTCTGCATTGTCACGATAGATTTTTCAATTACATATAAGTGGAAGCCATTACAAATTTTAATTTTTTTTTTCGAAAAAACTTGCCCAATTAGACAAAACATAGTAAAACATGTGTTTGCACTTTTTCTCTTCTCGCTTATTGGCACTGCAGCAGCTCTACGATTTTTGTTACTCCTTTTCACACTCACAGCATTCAGAAATATCATGGACTAACATTTGTCATGCACATTTTTGGCTGCTTTATCATTCATCATTTATTTGACAAATTCTCAATTTTCTATGATTGAGTTGAAAGTTTATGTGTGTTGCTGCTCATCGAAACTCATTGCAAAGTTTGTCATTTCGCATTTGATTGATTGGCTGATGATACAAAAGTGCAGTGGTCAAATGTTATAAGTTGCAAAATTTTCCAAATAAAATTACAAAAGTGTTAATTGAATTTTTTCACATAATATTTTATTTTTTGTAATTTAATTTTTGTACATGAAACACATCAATAAAAGCCCATAATTTAGTAGTAAAAGTATAACACTGTGCGGCAGCATTTTTCACTCCGGTAAAAATCCAGATGTGCGTGAAACTAGAGACTAGAAACTAGAGAGAGAAATATAGTAAAACTGCGTACTCAGTTTTTCATTTCTACATCGTTTGTCCTTTTAAAAGGACTTCAAAATTTTGAAGGGGATAAAAAATAAAAAAACTATAAAAAATACTTAATTTCGTTAGAATATGGCGATATGTATATCAAATGAAAGAGGAAAAGCTCAAGAATATAAATAAAATTGATTTTTTTATCTATTTGTAAAAAAAGGATATGGAAAAGGTCCTTTGAAAGTTTTAATCCTTTATATCCTTGAAAATTTATATAGAATTTTGTTGAAAAGTAAGTATGCGAAAACCCAAAATCTTCTTGATCACGCGTCAAAATTTTAATACCCTACCTTTATTGGTTCGAAAGATATTAAAAAAAAGGCGGAAGCTGCAATTCTAATGAAGTACAAAAATTCAAATTTATTTGAGTATCAGTATTTTAAATAATAAAAAGATACAAAATCAATGAAGCGAGAATAATTAAATTTTGACAGGTGATCAAGGAGATTTTGGGTTTTAACATACTTACTTTTCAAGAAAATTCTATATAAATTTTCAAGGATATAAAGGATTCAAATTTTCAAAGGACCTTTTTCATATCCTTTTTTAAAAATAAATAAAAATTAATTTTATTTAAATTCTTGAGCCTTTCCTCTTTCATTTGATGTACATATCGCCATATTCTTAAGAGGTTAAGTATGTTTTATATTTTTTTTTATACCCTTCTGAGGTCCTTTTAAAAGGACAAAGGATGTAGAAATGAAGAACTGAGTACGCAGTATTACTATGTTTGGTCTGTAGTTTCACGCCCATATGGATTTTTTACGGTGTGAAAATTTTTTTTTATTTTTGTCGCACGGTGTAATTTATATTGTGGCTTGCAGCAACTGCATACTTTGTGAAATTTTTCTTATTAAACTATTTTATGTGCAACTGCGCTGTTAAATTTTCTATAACATTCCATATAGTTTTCGCCAATCACAAACACAGAATTTCAAAAGCAGACATTGAAGGCGGTTAAACGCTTTTTTGTTAAAGTTAAATGTGCAGTTTAAATTGTGAAAAAAATACATAAATCAAAGGTTAGAAATCCAGATGAAAATAAACCAAATTACTTTATTTCATCTGAGGGCGATTGAACGCTTTTTGTGAATGTTGAATGTATTCCCATTCGACGTTTTAAATAAATAACTTGAAAATTTTCGATTTTGGTTTCACTGAATATAACAAAATTACAAAAACCAAGTTTTGTTTATCCCCCCCCGCCCCCCCCCCCCCACGAAAAATCGGTTTAGTTCAGACACTAATGAGAACAGCTTTCGGCAATGCTTCGATCCCAATTCCCAACCCGAAAATACCCCAAATGAGCACTAATACAATAACAACAAAAGCTTGCCTGTCAACACGCGGCGTAATGTTCTAAGCAATTTATCGGCGGCGCGTATTTGCCTGCACAGTAAATTGCAAACGACTTTGCGCGGTTGCGTATACGACAGCGTGTGCCCGTTGCAGCGAGATGGCCAAATAAAAGTGCCACACCTGCCGCCCACAATGCACTGCGGCTGACACAATGCACTCAACGCCAGCTGAATGTGGAAATTTATGCGTTTAAAATTTAGATAAAATTGCGCCAAATGCTGGAATGCAAAGTGAAAACACAACGGGCCGGGTGCGGTAAAGTAAAGTGAAGGGTGGCAACTAAAAGTGGTGGAAGCCATGTTGAATGCAAATTGCAAAATGAAAATGAGAATGAAATTTGTTAAAATGAGCAAATAAATCAAAGTGACGTGCGGCAAAGCCACATTTTCAGGTGCAATGCAGCTGAGCGGAACACACACACACTCACACACACACACAGAGAGATGGATGTATGGTATGGTTAGTGTCGGATAGATGTGTGAATACATGCGGTTGCGGTGCAGTGGCAGCTAGCAGTGCACAGGGCCAGTCACATACAAATGCAAATAATGGCAGCAGCATGTGGCAGCCTGGCAACGTGGCACAGCAGCGAGTGAAGGCTGAATGCTGTGTTAAATGTGCTGGATGCGGCAGCGGCCGGGTGGCAAAGTGAGGCCCACCGCTTTGTGCGAGTGTATTGTGGCACTGGGTGCGGTTGTTTGCTCGACCGAGCGAAATAAATGAAGTTAAAAGCATGAAGAAGACGCACAAAAAGCGACAAAATGTGAAAGCTGCAAACAATTACAACTACAAAAAACAAAAGCAAAAACCGTAAAACGACAAACGCATAAACGAAAAACTGGGTTATGAGTTTTAATATGCGGCCAGGTGCATTGTTGGTGACAATGCGCCTAGCTGTGAGTGATTTATCAACAATTGAATTAATTGCAGTGGAACAGTGCAGGCACAACACGTCCACGAATGACAGTGGCAAAAAGGATATTTTGGAGAAAATTATGTGGGGAAATGTGTCGACAGTGCATTTTGTAATATTTCACTATAAACATTAGTCGGCATAACTGACAATTACGAGAGGAACTTGGCAAAGAAACTGTTGCACATAAAAGCTTTTACAAACGTCTGAACAGTGGCTGAAAAATAGTTTAAATTTTAGCAGCAGCCAAGATTGAAGCATAACAGAAACCAACCACGAAACAAAGGAACTAAATGCCAAAAGAATTTTTATTTTTCGAAGCAAATTTAGGCCTAACCGCACGTCAAATATTTCTAGTTCAACGCGCTCGCCCGGTGTCAGCGGGGCATCAACAAATAAATTGTCAGCGCTTAGTTTCGATATTATTTTCGACTTAGCATATGTATTATTGATGAGATTTGGCGCTGACCTCAAACAAAATCCCAGCTGTTGGCAAAAATGTCTAAATTTAAACCCAACGCAACATTCGCGCGTGCTTCCTGGCCCCACCGTCCAACCACTTTTGCGCTCATGTGCGCCTGCGCCAAAAACTCAATTCTCGAGTTCGACCATACGACAGCGGTGAGGTGAATAACTTGTTGGCATTACTTGTTATTCTTGTTGTGTTTTGGCTACTTTTAAAACTTTTCGCAGCAAAACACACATTGCGTCAGAAAGAAAAACATTTCATATGCAGGCGAGGCGACTTGTAGAGTGCGGCGGTGCGTCGGCATCAAATTTTGGATTGCGTAAAATTCTGTACTACGTTGTCACGCTGCCAAGTGATATTTTTGTATTTTTAGATCAACCAAACCAAACACACTCACACGAATCCCTCAAAGATGCTGCACACACACACACACACACATACTCACAGGTCCGAAACACAAGTGTCGGCGTGTGTTGCTGCTCGACGTAAACATTTGAAAAGTTGAAGGGGGCGCGTGCAGCAGTTGCCTCAGTTTATAAAAAATGACTAATGGGAAAAACCCTCGAGCGGCCCAGAAGCTACCTACAGATTGAGCTTCTCAGCAGCGCGTTCCGCAGTGTTTTAATGCGTTTCTTATGCAACTAAATTTAGCTGTGCGGCAGGCACTAAATTATGTTAAGCATCATTTCATTAAGTCAAAATAAATTAGAGAAATTCAAATATTTTGTAAATTCTTACTTTAGTTAGAAACTTTTTAAAAAATTGGGTCAACAGTTTAATATCTTAAATAAATCTTAAATAGTCACAATTAATATTAGAAAAAAATTAATAGTTAATAAGTAAATTAAAAAAAATAAATAAATATAAATATAATGAATACAAATAAATATAAATAAATATAAATAAATAAATAATAATAATAGAAATTATAATAATAGAAATGATTAGTAATTCAACAAAATGCCGGCAGTGTGACGGCCATTAAATTATGTTAAGCATCATTTCATTAAGTCAAAATAAATTAGGAAAATTCAAATATTTTGTAAATTCGTACTTTAGTTAGAAACTCTTTAAAAAATTGGGTCAACAGTTCAATATCTTAAATAAATCCTAAATAGTTACAATTAATATTAGAAAAAATAAATAATAATTAATAAGGAAATACAAAAAAATAATAATAATACTAGAAGTAATAATAAAAGAAATACTAATAATAGAGAATAGAGAAAAATCGACCATTGGCCAGAAGTCGTCATGTATGTTCATATGTAAGCCAACAATTGTTTGTTTTCATGCTTGATTATTATTTGACCAAAATTATATACATATATATTTGTTTTTATTTGAAATTAAATTTTTATTAATTTATAAAAAAAATAATAAAAAAAAACACAAAAAAATCCAAAAATATTCTTGATTAAGGTCCTAAATGTAAGTCCTTAAAAGGAATTAAAAAAATATTGGCTATTTCTGGTAGCGGCCGAAAATGGGTTAAGTAGCAAATATGAATAAATGTACACGAGATTGAACTAAAATAAGCATTTAGTTTTTATTTTTTTATGGTTTACAAAGTAAATTCATTTAAATAAATAGCGTACTTTACACATCAATGGGATAAAATGGAATGAAACTTGGAATTTGGAATTTGTGAATGAATTTTCTGAGTGAATTTTTGATTGAAAAAATTGGGAATTGTCACAGCCTACTATGATATTTTTTTTAATGTTTACAATTATTTGAAATTTTCATATTTCGCAATTGAAGATGCATATTTGTCTATTTATCAGTAAGATTTACTGAAAATTTAATATAGGTAGTCAAAATGACTACCTTTGGGCATTTAAGGTAAATTTTGCAAAATTGGGGTAAATAATTTTTTTACAATATTTTTAATTTATTTATTCCATTTAGCTCTAAAAACTAATAAAAGTCGCGTAAGATATTTTCTTAGAAAGCGATGCAACAAAAGTTATTTACAATAAAAGACCTCAATGTAGTCAAAATGACTCCCTTGGGCATTCTAGTGTTAAGTCAAAATAAATTGGAGAAATTCAAATATTTTGTAAATTCTTATTTTAGTTCGGAACTTTTTAAAAAATTGGGTCAAAGGTTCAATATCTTAAATAAATCTTAAATAGTTACAATCAATATTAGAAAAAAAATTAATAGTTAATAAGTAAATAAAACAAAAATAAATACTAATAATAGAAATTATAATAATAGAAATTATTAGTAACTCAACAAAATGCCGGCTGTGTGGCGGGCATTAAAAAAAAATGTTTTAAGCATCATTTCAAAATAAATTAGAGAAATTCAAATATTTTGTAAATTCTTATTTTAGTTAGAAACTTTTTAAAAAAATGGGTCAGCAGTTTATTAATTTACAATTAATATTAGAAAAAAAATTAATACCTACATAATAAGTAAATTAAAAAAAATAAATAAATAATAATAATAGAAATTATAATAATAGAAATGATTAGTAATTCAAAATATATAAAATTCAATTAAATGCTACAACTATTTAAAGTTCCCAACGCTTGCCACACTTTTTACTAAAATAACACAAAATTGAAATTAAAACAAAGAAAATCAATTTTGTTGAAGTGGACAACTCAATTTTCGCAAATTTCTTACGCCATGTAATTGACAGTGGCGGCTGTGAGTCAGCTCCATTGTTATACACCACCAATGTGCCACGGTTTCCCTGTCTTCGCAGTCGCGAAATATTTTAATCGCTGGCACTGTTGTCGTGGTGGCAGGCGGTGGAGTGGATTTTTGTGGCGCCACTTAAGTGCAACCACAAAGCCAAAAAAGCAACGAAAGCAGAAAGAAGAAATGTGAGCGGGAGTAGTAGCAGCAAAATTAAAAGCAGAGACGAAGTCTGCGGTAGGAGCAGAGGGCATTCTTTGTGACAAGAATTTAAAAAGTTTGTCTGGCGCTGTCTCTCCATTCCTTCACTTTTCGCCGATACGAGCGAAAACTAAAGTTAAAGCGTTAACTAAAGTTAATGGCATGAATTATTTTATTAAAGTTTATCGAATGTCATCTGCATTGAATTTTATGGAATGCGAGAAATTTTTGAATTTTTCAAATACTCGCTTTGTTCACTTCGTTTGGGAGCATAGCGGGCCAACAATGGCAAATGTGTTGTGTTGGTTAGGATGATCAATTGAAAAGCTGTGGTTAGTCTATCGCTAGCAGTCCTAAGTGATGGCATTGGAATCTATCTCTCACTAGGAGAGACAGCTATGGTGAGATTTTGACTAAGTAATGCAAGCGTCTTCTGCATATCTCTTGCACATATTGTAGGTAGGAGAAGTTGATATCAAAGGGTTGGTGTCCTCGATGAGCAATGCGCCATTTTCTGTTAGATTCCTTTGACACTGGGTTGTTGTTTCGCTTGTACCGCTAATGGATATGAGGATTTGCTACCCGCTGATCATTGCAACTTATTAAAGTGTGAACTACAGGAAATTGTCACAAGGTAATGGACCGGACTGAGTAATGTTCATGGGATGGAAAGTAATTAGAAGAAAGGAAAATGTTGAAAATTTTGAAAATTTTCCAAGCCAGGTAGGAATCGAAGCCAGGACCTCTGGGATGAGAGTCCAGTACTTAAATTTGACTTTATAATCTCACTTTGGTATGAAGCCTCATTTGGGCGATTTCATATTGAACCCAATACCATTTTAAACCATATTTGCGAACCACAATTTTTATATTTATTTTTATTTAGGGCATTTGAACTCCCAAAACCCCTTTTATGTGCGCCACTGGTTTCTAAATTTGGTCTGAGCTTACAAATTTGGGTTTTCCGAAAATTATTCGACTGTATGGCACCCATCGGATCAAAAGGGTTAAGTGAATCCTCAAACTGGGCGTTTGAACAATTACACCGTGCGACAGCATTTTCCACACCGGAAAAAATCCATATGGGCGTAAAACTAGAGACCAAATATAGTAATACTGCGTACTCAGTTTTTCATTTCTACATCCTCTGTCCTTTTAAAAGGATTTCAAAATTTTGAAGCGAATAAAAAATGAAAAAAATATAAAAAATACTTAACCTCGTTAGAATATGGCGATTTGTATATCAAATGAAAGAGGAAAAGCTCAAGAATTTAAATAAAATTGAATTTTTATCCATTTGTAAAAAAAGAATATGAAAAAGGTCCTTTGAAAATTTTAATCCTTTATATCTTTGAAAATTTATATAGAATTTTCTCGAAAAGTAAGTATGTTAAAACCCCAAATCTCCCTGATCACGTGTCAAAATGTCATTACCCTAACTTTATTAGTTCGAAAGTTATTAAAAAAAAGGCGGAAGCTGCAATTCTAATGAAGTACAAAAATTCTAATTTATTTGAGTATCAGTATTTTAAATAATAAAAAGATACAAAATCAATAAAGCGAGAATAATGAAATTTTGACGCGTGATTAAGGAGATTTTGGGTTTTAACATACTTACTTTTCAAGAATATTCTATTTAAATTTTCAAGGATATATAAGGATTAAAATTTTCAAAGTACCTTTTTCATATCCTTTTTTTACAAATGGATAAAAAAATCATTTTATTTAAATTCTTGATCCTTTCCTCTTTCATTTGATATATCATACATATCGCCATATTCTAACGAGGTTAAGTATTTTTTATATTTTTTTAATTTTGTATCCCCCTTCCAAATTTTGAAGCCCCTAAGAAACTGAGTACGCAGTATTACTATGTCTGGTCTCTAGTTTCACGCCCATATGAATTTTTTGCGGTGTGAAAAGTTTTTTTAATTTGTGTCTCAATAAGTTTGAATTGTTCATTGTTAACACTTTCGCTACAGATTTTTACTGGGGAAATTCAAAATTTTACGTTTTAGGCTTCTATGCAACATTCCATAAGAAATTTTTTAATTTTTTTAATCGGACCCTGTATTTTAGTGTTTTTCTATGAGAGCAACCACATCGTTGTGGCTGTAATAATTACTTAAACATACAACTTTCTACGCATAACGAAAATTTGAATGTTTCTTCATTTACTTCAGCCAAAATTAGAATTAAAAAAGTATCTAAATTGAAAGAAAACGTCAAATTAAAAAGTTATCTAATTTTTCTGTTTCTTCTTCCTTTACTATGTCAAGATATACCATTAAAAAACGTGCATACTTCTCTTCTTTAAACTTAAATATTCAGTTTATTAATTTCGTATTTTTCCTAAAACTTCAAACTATTCTAAGGACCAACAAAAATGTATTCTTAAAACCCCAGAGGGTTCAGACGTCCACAAAGTAGCATGTTGCCATATGGCAACAAAATAGCGAAAGGGTTAAGTAAATGCAATATAAAATTTATTGCATTGAACAAACACTTATTGAACAGTTGTTGCGTAGAAATAAATATAAAAGTAGCAACATATTGTTACGAAAATGAGTTCTTTAGGCTCGTCTCTGGATTGTGCTTGAAAATAAAACCACTTCCATTATTCAGCGCAAACGCAGTCAAAAACCAGCAATCGCTTTATTTACAGATTTACACTTTGCTTATCTTTATACCTCCTACTACTTATTGGACTACTGCATGTTTCCCCTTTGCTTGCTCAAATCAGATTCGTCCTCTGCGCTGCATGCGGCTGCCTTTTATACTTGGCTGATTATCGCGCCGATTGTTCTCGCATATTCCAGTTGGACAATCTCTCGACCGTTCTCGCACATTCCATTACCATCGCGAGCCATCCTTGCCATATCGAAATTATAGCAAGTCTGCCGTACTCTAAAGTGAGTGCCTAAAAGTATGCCCGTAAAAGCATTCATGCACAGCGACAGAGTGCCTCATCCTTACAATATCTTATTGTTGTTTCATATTCTCATCAATGAGTATAGACCTGCTATATCATCAGCGCAAAAATGAGTAATTCAGAATAATAAGCTTTGAAATCAGCGATTTTTCCCATGAATTCGTGCTTTCGAAAAAGCAGATGTTTTCGACATGGAACCGCCAACGCTTACGAGTACATATGCAGCGACCCGTTCGCTGTGCCTAATTATAAACAAACGACAACACTGGCTTCCCACTACGCAGCTGCCATGGCAATAAACAAAAAGTTGTTTATCATTAGTCATGTTATTCATGTTTGATGATTAATTAAGCTGCCAAAGCACAAACAACACACAAAACTCTGACCTCTCTCAGTGCAAACGCATCGATAACAGTTACCAGTGTGAGAACAAACAAAATTGTCAACATTTGCTGCATTTGTCATGTGTGGTAAAAATGAATTATGCCGCCCGGCAGCGGCTGCGACTTTGAATTCGCCTTCAGCGTGCCAATGCATCAAAGTGTGTTGTTGTCTTTGCATTGCGCTGCCGTTGTCGTCGAAATTTTCTTACGAAGCATTAAGGCTGCGCATGATTAACTCAGCAGCTGGGCTAATGATGCGCCGCTCGCTTATTTACTTACATGGAGCAGCAACTACGAGTATCTCACATGTACGAGTATGTTTCGTTTTTTTTTTTAATTTTTGGTTTTTTTTTTTTAATGGCCAACATGTGCAATTGCCGCAGCGTGCAACATTTTAATTATTTGTTTGCGCAGCAGCAAAAAAATTTAAGAATTAAAAATAAAAATAAAAAGAACAGCGAAAGTTCTTTGGCTTTTGATGATTTGGCAGAAATTCCAAGAACTTCTTAAAAGCAAAATCGCCCAGAGAAATGAACGCATATATGTAGATCAGCCAGTGTGTGTGTAAGTATGCGTGAGCCTACTTGCAGTGCCGCTGCCGTCAATAAATGAAGCGTGCGTAATTAAAAGTGTTGCGCGTCAGGAATTTTGAGTTGCATCGAATGCAGCGCAATGCAAGTTGGTAATTTTTAAATACACAACAACAGCAACAGAGCCATAAAAAATTAAGCAACTAAGGCCCAACCAGCAACGCAATTCATCACTGGCAGTGCTGCACTCGCGGCATTTAAATTTAATGAAATGCCAGCACTGCCCACGCAATCTTCACATTTCCATTCGACAGCACCGGCGCCTCTTGAGAGGGGAACTGTCCACGCTGTGCTGACCCAGCTGCCAATATTTCAACTCAAAGCCGCCCATTTGTCGAACTCTCGAGTGTGTTGGCAATTTTGGGCGTTACAATTTTTTGTCATATATTAAAAAGGCCACCGGCGCTGGCGGGTGTGAGAAATTAAATTTTTGCTTTTGTCGTCGTTTTCATTATTTGCTCGCGTTTGCATGCTCCACGTTTGGCGTTTTGTTTGCCTTCACTTTGCTGCCGGCACTGCCTAAGTTTGAGCAGTAAATAAAGCAGGATAAACAATAAGGAAACGCGGCTATTTGTTTTGATTTACTGCAATGACATTTTGCGTTGTGCTTTTCATGCGAAATTAAAGTCGGTCGAGCAAATCAACGTCGCAGCGTGTTACATCGAAGCGTCGCAAGTTCGGAATGGCGAAAAATAATGCAAGGACAAAATATCTAAACGTATAAATCAAATTTATATAAATTGAAATCGACGCAATGGACTGAAATAAATAGCAAAAATTTGGGTTGTTTTTATGAGTTCCAAATAAAAAGTGCACGAACAATTGCAAACAGAAAACAATTTTAGAAAAGGAAATTTTGTAAGTGCTAATGTTGTTATGGGCTGAAAGGTGTTAAGTTCTAACTCGAACGGCTGGTTCGAAAATTGTTTGTTTGTAAGTTTTTTTGCAATAAATAGCTTATAAGAAAGTTTACTAAATTGTGATTGTTATTAAGAGCTACATATATCAAATTTGTTTCAAAGCACTGCTGGGAGATATCACAAAGTTGTAAAGTAACAAAGTAATTTGGACAATATAACCCAGAAGACCCAGCAATTCTTTTTGGAAGTTGTTTGGAAGTTTTTTTGCAATTCGTGGCTTATAAGAAAGTATACTAAATTGTGACTCAGTAAGAGAGGTTAACAAAATATTAATCTAAACTGATCTTTTAAGGGGCCATACATCTCGAATTTGTTTCAAAACACTGCTGAGAGATAATATCACAAAGTTATAAAGCAACAAAATAATTGGGACAATATAACCCCAGAAGACCCAGCAATTCTTGTGATGAGATAAAAAATGCAATATTTGTCTGGCGTTTCAGATTATTTTCTTACCTACTTAACTGGTCATAACAACTCGATACCGTACTACAGTCTGACAGAAAAGTTCTCTCCAGTTGGCCACACCAAGAGATGACAGGGCGTCCTAAACTTGGTGCTTCCAACGGAGAAGAGGTTTCAAATTACCTAAGTAATACAAATATTTAATATATCTAACAGTTTTTTTCGTTTTCCGTTTCATCAAAGAGATGTGGAAGGCAAAATAATGACGCTGGAGGCTTTAGAGATTTTGAAAAATATTAAATGGGATATTCGACTTAACCTCATAAGCGACTAAAAATAGAACTCATCAAACTTAATCTATCAGATATCTTTCGAACAGCAGACAGACTTCCTGTTTGCATTTTCATAAAGATTTTTATAGATTAAAGATTTTCAAAAATATTAAACGAGACGTTCGACTTAATCTCATAAACAACTAAAAATAGAACTCATCAAACTTAAACTCAAACTCATAAATAGAACTGAAGGTATCAGATATCTTTCGAAGAGCAGACAGACTTCCAGTTTGCATTTTAATGAAGATTTTTAAAGACTAAAGATTTTCAAAAATATTAAACGAGGCATTCGACTTAATCTCATAAGCGAATAAAAATAGAACTAATCAAACTTAAACTCATAAATATAATTTAATATATCAGATATCTTTCGAACAGCAAAGAGACTTCCAGTTTGCATTTTAATAAGGATTTTGAAAGATTAAAGAACTTGAAAAATATTAAGCGGAGTATGCGACTTCATCCCATTAATGACTAAAAATGATTTGAAATGAATTTTAATGAATAAAAATTAATGACTAAAAATAGACCTCATCAAACTCAAACTCGTGAATAAAACTTAATCTATCAGATATCTTTCGAACAGCAGACAGACTTCCAGTTTGCATTTTCATAAATATTTTGAAAGATTAAAGATTTTTAAAAATAGTAAGCGGGGTATGCGACTTAATCCCATAAGCGACTAAAAATAGAACTCATCAAACTTAAACTCATGAATATAATTTAATTTATCAGATATCTTTCGAACAGCAGACAGCCTTTCAGTTTGTATTTTCATGAAGAAAAACATCGCTTGAGAGCTACAGAATTTTTGGCAGTTACTAGTTATGGATCCACTTTCAAGACAGATGGTATACGGTAGTTACATAAATATATTAGTTATTCTAGAAGGACAAAAATTTGAAAATATGACCCATTTGAATTCAATATTAAAATGTTATCTATCGAAGTAAAGATCGTAAACAATGCCATCTAATTCGCAGTACAATGGCCACTTTTACCTTCCTCCAATATTTAAAAGTATAGTAACATATGATCGGTTCCATGGCTGTTCGATTTGCATAAAGCATTTCTAAGGTGGTAGGCAGTTTTTTCGCAAAAATTAAATATGACTCTGAAAAGAGCAGTTTTCAAACGTTTTCAAATTTATTTCAGTGAAGCTTTCATAGTTTTTAAAATCAAAAAATATTCTGCCAAATTTTTACATTTACAATTTGTCATATTTCTAAACCCCCCTTGATGAAGTTCTGTCTACGACGGTGCCATCAACGTTCGCTCCAACACAAACATAACATTTAAATTATTATTTTCGCTGCGCTAATCATTACGACCAGCATTTCGTTGACTGCACCAATGTGTTGCACATGTGTGTGCGTGAAGCTTTATGTTTTTCGAAAAAGCTTTTTCCATGTTTGTTTACAAATTCATTTCATGTTTTCGTTCACGCCGTCGCCGTCGCCGTCGCCGCTGCAGCTGTTACGCAGCTCGTAAACGTAGTGCGACGAGTGACTATGAATGGGCCAGTGGGTGAATGGGCTTTTAATGCGGCGCAGTTTGCTTGGCTTTTAATTAATTTATTTACAATGCAGTTTTATGGAGAAAATAATGCGCACTAAACTTTTGGACAGAAGAGGGTCAGCTAAATGGAATATGCACTCATGCAGCACAACGTGATGCATGTCCAGATGTGAGAATGTTGCGCTGAGAACTTATTAGTTATGTGTTTTACTGTTTATACTAAAAAAAAAGTAATAATAAACATTTTTGTTTATTGCTATGAATCTTGTCATGATTTTGATGCATCGTTTACTTGTCGTGAGAATCATTTGAATTGCTGCTGTGTTGTTTTTAGTATTTTCTGACGCGCTTCATTTGATGTTACGTGCTTTTTGCTGTACTGTTTTTATATATTTGTGTGGCTCTTTTCAATTTACTTCAGAGTGTTTGCGATCGAACCAAATGCGGAGCGTAAGAAAATTGTGAAACTCTACTCTTGCCGCTTATCCGCTGCTATGGAGCCAAATTACACATAAATTCATGTCACAAATATCGATACTCACACACACACACACACACTTTTGCACACAAACAAGTGAAAAATCAATGAAACTAAAAAACGAAGCGCACAGTGGCCGTAACGAAATCCTTTACTTTTCCCAATTCCGCACGTACACACGAACAATAACCAACACATAGTCGAGCGCTCCTCGCTGTATCCTCCGCCGGGTCGCACCGGAAACGTTATTATCCAGCGCGCAGCTCGGCGCTCTGTGCGCTTGGCAGCCTTTCCGCAGTGTCGCCGAGGCCACTTGCCACATGAACTGCTGCGCGTTCGCAGCGTTCAACCAGCGTCAGCATTTCCGTGTGGCTGCGGTGCCTGAACTTCGTATTACACGTTCAGCAGCCTGGACGCTCGTCGTGAGCGCTCATGTGAGTCATGCATGTACATACATATGTGGGTACTTAGTATGTGTGTGTGTTTGAGTTTGAGTGTATGTGATTTGCCTTCGATACATTCTTGGCCAATGCAAAGCATTACCAACAATTTGGTTGTTTACGGCTTATGTTGTTCACTTTCGTATTGCTGTGCGCTGGTGCTGTGCTGTTCGAGTTGTTATTGTTATGGCCGCTGTTGCGACATCAAGCGGTAATGTTGTGTTGTTGTTGTACAAGCGATATTGTCTTCCTCTTGCTATGGCTACCATAAGTTCTGGTGACATGCTCTCAATTTAACTTATTTGCCGCATATTTTTGCTCGCCTCGCTCTCTCTCTCTCTAACATTTTCGTTTTTTGGCGCACTTTTTTATTATCGCCTCCATTTGTTTGGCCACACAGCGTGTCTGCGACAGAGTTGTTGTTGTATTTATTGTTGTTTGCTGTTTCGTAAATAAATATCAGTTATTTATTTGGTTTTGCGTGCCACTATTCTCTACGGATGCCGCAGTATACAGTGTTTCTACAACAATTCAAGAGTGGTGAAAAAATTATGACTTTAAAACGTTATTGGTCCAAATTTTAAATTTTTCAGGCATTTTCAGTGTTGAAATGGTTAAAATATAACAACGTGCGACAGTATTTTTCAAACCGGAAAAAATCCATATGTGCGTGAAACTAGAGACCAAATATAGTAATACTGCGTACTCAGTTTTTCATTTCTACATCCTTTGTCCTTTTAGAGGACTTCAAAATTTTGAAGGGGATAAAAAATAAAAAACTTATAAAAATACTTAACCTAGTTGGAATATAGCGATATCTATATCAAATGAGACAGGAAAGGCTCAAGAATTTAAATAAAATTGATCTTTTATCTATTTGTAAAAAAAGGATCTGAAAAAGGTCCTTTGAAAATTTTAATCCTTTATAATCTTGAAAATTTACATAGTATTTTCTTGAAAAGTAAGTATGTTAAAACCACAAATTTCCCTGATCACGTGTCAAAATTTCATTACTCTAACTTTATTCCTTCGAAAGTTATTAAAAACAAGGCGGAAGCTGCAAGTCCAATGAAGTACAAAAATTCTAATGTATTTGAGTATCGGCATTTTCAGTAATAAAAAGATACAAAATAAATGAACCGAGAATGAAATTTTGACACGTGATCAAGGAGATTTTAGGTTTTAACATACTTACTTTCCAAGAAAATTCTATATAAATTTTCAAGGAATTTAAAGGATTACAATTTTCAAAGGACCTTTTTCATATCTTTTCTTCATAAATATATAAAAAATCAACTTTATTTTAATTCTTGAGCCTTTCCTCTTTTATTTGATATACATATTGCCATATTCTAACCAGGTTAAATATTTTTTATATTTTTTATATTTTTTATCCCCTTCAAAATTTTGAAGTCCGCTAAAAGGACAAAGGATGTAGAAATGAAAAACTGAGTACGCAGTATTACTATATTTGGTCTCTAGTTTCACGCACATATGGATTTTTTCCGGTGTGAAAAATTTTTTTAATTTTTGTCGCACGATGTAATTTAAGTAAGAAAATGTAAACAAAAGTTAAAGTCACATCGTACAGTGATTCGTTCCATAGACAAAATTCAAAAAATTTATAGTCTCAGAATTTAACGATTTTGATGTAATTTGAAAGATAAAACTCCAACTAACAAAACCCCAAAAAATCTGTGCGAAAAAATAATTAGTGGAAGTGCAAGAGCTGCTCAAAGTCGGAACTTTTTTCACCAAAAATTTTAAACACAAATTTTTGTTTTTTCGTCTATTGAGTAAAAAAATTGTAAAAATACATGGTTTTAAAGAAGTTGCTAAAACTTTTAATATAGATTAAGAAATAATGTAGCCATTTTCGCTTTTAATTTTTGCTCAAAATTTGCAAAGCTGAGGCTTTTACTTCACTTTTAATTAAAAATATTTTTCTAAATTAAAAATCTGATAATTGGCAAAATTTAGAGGAAAATATCTAAAAAGTATGGGGAAGTATGTTCCTGGATTTTTTTTATGTTTTAAGAAGCATTATTTTTTTGTCGGATAATGTAATTACATCCTCCGATATCTTCCGATCTCAGAAAATAATTCAATTTGGAAAGTGGTCTAAACACCTATTTTTCCACAAAATTTATTTTATTTATCCTAAAAGTATGCAATCAGCGCGAAAAATTGAGAAAACTGCAAAAAATCAAAACATACGTCTATTATTATAATTTTTATTGCAAAACTAAAGGGTCCTAAGACACTTTCTGTTAATGTTTGCAATTATCAATGTTGACGTTACCGATTAAACGTAAAATCTGAAAAATCTAGCCAACTTACTTGGTGCTATAGCTCTCCAAAAATTACGAAATTTGCAAATTTAAGCCAAACTACAACAGTTTAAGAAAAACAAAATGGAGATTTCAATTCAGCAGTCCATGATAAACTAGTATACCAAATTTTATGAAGAACGGACCACTCCTTCTAATTTTGTCCCGCAGTTGTATGGAGTCGAATCACTGTGCATCGTCACCTGAGAAACCAAATGTCGTGTGTGCTTCTAAACTCAATGCTGCAACGATATTCGTTTTCTGAGGCAATTTATTTTCGTGCAGAATATTTAACACTGCGCTTCATTAGCGTTGAAAGTTATTCAAATTTGTTATACACCATTTTCTGCTGGTCCATTCATGTCGCTAATGTTATTAACATTTCACAAGTATAAAATATTTACGCACAATGAGTGTCAAATGAATTCACTTTTTGCTTTTGCAATTCCTGCTTGCCTAATTTCATTTTTAATTTTTTTATTTTCACTTTTACCTCCACTCACGCCTTTCCTTACCTCAACCCATTAGGCAACAGCTCACCTCATCAGAAAATTCGAAAATGTTGCGCAAATTTTATATCAATTCTTGCAAAATTCCTTCGAAATTGAGTCAATGTTTTGAGTGCTTTTTGAGTTTTATGCGCGAAACTCTGCCAAAACTAAATAATTTTTTAAGCCGAGTTAAAAGCCGGAAATTCCTGCACACTTAAAGGCAACAACAACCACACGAAGAGTTTTGCAGCCAGCTAATTCATCTTTATTATAAAAAATGCAGCAACGAATGCGAACGCTTTTAGCGCCAAAGTATTAAAAGCGCACGAAGCACCAAACTTCAACTCGAGCCAGTCGAAACCAGTCAGCCGCCATTTTGCCGCGCTTGCGGCACTAAGGCATAGTCGTCGTCGTCGTCGTCGTCGTGCGCGTTGTTGTTGTCACTAGAGCGCGCGCAAATTGTGCGGCAGCTAATAAATTCAACTTAACAACTTGCCACAGTTGCCACACTGCGCCACTCCAGACGCGCTGGTCGGTGCGTTTTTCGGCGCTCAATTGCAGCGGCAACTTTTCGCCAGTGTGCCGAAAATTTTAAATTATGCCGAAAATTTGTCTTACACCACTCTTGCCACCACTTTGCCGCCAGCTTAGTTCAGCAACAACAACAACAACAATAAGAGCAGCAACAGCAGAAGCACAGAAGCAGCGCTGACTTATTTACAACGCGGACATTGCGCCTGCATCCTTTACTCCTTTGCATAATGTAAATCTCGACTAATTCTTATAAATTATTTAATAAGAAGTTAAATGATTCATTTTAAGACCAGCGCCTTCATAGTAAAAATTGCGCCAGCCCCAAAGCGCGACTGACACAAATTGCGGCGTCTTGGTGGGTCGGTGTGTGGATGCGTTGTTGCCGCACGGAAGGACACATTGTTCTCCTGCACGCTACAGCGCGAAAAGGTCCAGCTGTGCTTGTGTGTGTCTGTGTGTGCCTGTGTGTGTGTGGGTGTGTGCGTGCAGCAATTGGAGGCGTTTTATGTGCTCCGAATATTTAATTAGCCAATGTTGAGGCACTCGTGAAGTGTGCATGCGGCCGAGAACTTCTAAATGCTGCCCATAATTTGTAATTACTCGCTGCATTTCAGCGAAAACGATGTCCACGAGCAAAAATGCTGTAATTTTTAGATATTTTCCAAATCTACAAAGAAAGTGAAATTTTCTCACTTTGAAGTTTTTAGTAAATAGAAAATTGTTGAGCCTAAAATTCAAAAGGAATTAAGTTAATGTTGTATTTTATGGTCCAACGAACGACACAAATCCAATAACCTCATATTTTTACATACGAACAAATGCAATACTGGATCTTGTGTAGCACATTTACAACAACAATAACAACCACCCTCAACTTAAGTATTAGGCAAAGCACGCCCCCAACAAATTACATTTTCATTAGTAGCCAACATGTCTGACCTGGATTGAGCAGCCTCGGGCTTTCTGACAGTTACACGCACGTGTAGTCACCAACAACAACAACAACTAATATATATATATAGTCCCGCAGCGACCCCAGCTAAAGCAGAAACTCAAAGATTTGGCCATTTTCATAAATAAATTACGCAGAAGCTCAGCAGCACGTTCCAGATTGGCGTCTCTATTCTCGTACGCTGTGTGCCTTCCAAGTTCCAGGAGCAAAACTAAATGCTGTTCATTTTGTGCTTAATTGTGCAATACACAAAAAGTCACAATGAGTTCAACGAAAAAAGGACGAAAGAGAATGTGCTTGAAAGACGTAACAACAATTGGTTGGGTTTCCTTTTGGCAGGACATTTGAATGGATGTTTTGCATGACAATTTTGGTGCAAAAATAGAAATAAAAACAGTCATTGGTTTAGGAAAATGTTGTTGTAAATCTTAACAAAAAAAAATTAATCAAAAAAATTATGTGCCCACGAAAACACTCACATTTCACCGCTTACATAGATGCTGTATTACAACAAGTACAACAACAATGTCAAATATAACAATTTCGTCGTTTTATGCCTCGACTGTCATTTGCCAAAATTCAAAATGCATTTCAATTCCTTTTGAATCTTTGCACAACTTTTCCGGCCCAGTGACTGTAAATATTCGGCGCAGCTACTGACGCTCCATCGCCCTGTCGCCCACTTCCCAATCTCCATTTCGACTGCTCTCCACTTCTCTTACTTGCAGTTCCCTTGCGTCTTCATTCACTTTTCATTTTCCGCCTCCGCTCTGCTTACACCGTGCGACAAAAATTAAAAAAATTGTTCACACCGGAAAAAATCCAAACATAGTAATACTGCGTACTCAGTTTTTTATTTCTGCATCCTTTGTCCTTTTAAAAAGACTTCAAAATTTTGAAGGGGATACAAAATAAAAAAAATATAAAAAATACTTAATCTCGTTAGAATCTGGCAATATGTATATCAAATGAAAGAAGAAAGGCTCAAGAATTTAAATAAAATTAATTTTTTATCTATTTCTAAAAAAGGGATATGAAAAAGGTCCTTTGAAAATTTTAATCCTTTATATCCTTGAAAATTTACATAGAATTTTCTTGAAAAGTAAGTATGTTCAAACCCCAAATCTCCTTGATCACGTGTCAAAATGTCATTATTCTCGCTTCATTGATTTTGTATCTTTTTTTTATTTAAAATACTGATACTCAAATAAATTAGAATTTTTGTACTTCATTGGACTTGCAGCTTCCGCCTTTTTTTAATAACTTTCGAACTAATAAAGTTAGAGTAATGAAATTTTGACACGTGATCAGAGAGATTTGGGTTTTTAACATACTTACTTTTCAAGGAAATTCTATATAAATTTTCAAGGATATAAAGGATTAAAATTTTCAAAGGACCTTTTTCATATCCTTTTTTTACAAATAGATAAAAATTAATTTTATTTAAATTCTTGAGTCTTTCCTCTTTCATTTGATATACATATCGCCATATTCTAACGAGGTTAAGTATTTTTTACATTTTTTTTATTTTTTATCCCCTTCAAAATCGTGAAGTCCTTTTAAAAGGACAAAGCATGTAGAAATGAAAAACTTAGTACGCAGTATTACTATGTTGGGTCTCTAGTTTCACGCCCATATGGATTTTTCCCGGTGTGAAAAATGCTGTCGCACGGTGTTATCCGCCCACAATGGCACGATTCGCACGACAGCATTGCCACACGCACGACAGCCAACGCTTTGGCACTGCCGACACATCATAAACAGACGCGCGCCCCGCTGACGCATTCACGCCGCATCAAAAACTTTGCAGCGCCACCGTT